>PVJS01059139.1:0-11591 GCA_004027185.1 Glis glis | reverse complement strand
AGAACGCCCCTGCGTTCAATCCCTGGTACTGCAAAAAAAAAAAAAAAGAAAAGAAAAAGAAAAAGAGCAGGCTGGTTGGCGGTACACTTGCTATGTAAATAGGAACTTCATAAAATAACAAAAAGGAACTGGGCATGGTGGCACACACCTGTAATCCCAGGACTTGGGAGGGTGAGACAGGATTGTAGCCTCAGCAACTTAGTGAGACCCTGTTTCCAAATAAGAAATACAATAGGGCTGGGAGTGTAGCTCGGAGGTAGAAAGCCCCTGGGTTCCATCCCCAGCACCACCACCACCACACACACACACACACACACACACAAATATATATATATATGCACACACATATATGTATATATGTATATATATATACATATATATGAAATAAAAGAGGGAATAATGCTAAATGTGCTTAGGGTTATTGCACGGTAAACATGAAATAGTCTGCTTATTGGAGAATGGTTTTCAGGATCTACTTTGTTTTTAAGTCGGGGGGCTCTTCCTGGGGTTTCTCTCTTTCTTTTTCTTTCTGGTGGCGTGCAGAAGGGGCTCCTCTACTGGGTCACCTTTGCAAACCGCTGGTAGCGAGTCCCCGAACGCAACTCGCCAACATTTGCAGAAGCCTTCGTGATTAAGTGGGGGGCAAGCTACCGAAAAAACTACAAGCAGAACTCAGCAAAGTGAGATCAAGAGACTATAAAGTAAACAATAGAGGGAGAATGAAATGTAATTTATTTCCTGGGGGAAGCGATCAGATGGCGGCGGCGCCTCGCACGCGCCATTTCCATCTGCGGTAGACGATCGCAGTCAGCGGATTTGAAAATTGAGAAATTGTGGACGCAATTTCCAAAACCAATTGATTATGGCTCGCCGGCGTCCTGGGAGATTGACGGTCCATTTTGGAAAGGAAAAACTGAGACCAAAGCGGGAGAGGGGGCTGCTGGCCTCACCCTGGCTGAGAACTTAGCACCGGTGGCCGGGGAAATTCAGTGAACCTGTCACCGAGGCCAAGGAAGGACAAGAAGATGACTTGAGTCTCACACGTGGCGTTCTTTATTGCTTCCAAATTGTTTCTCGGGGAAGGGCTGTGCTCCTTCTAAGGGCTGCTTTTAAATAAAATCATCATTTTATTTAAATGTTGCAGAAAGCACCATCTTGCCGTGGTGCAGGGACCCAGGCTGCGGGGAGACAGAACACCTGCGTTGGGGACAGGAGATGTCTGCTCCGGCCAGCTATGGTCCCTGAGGATGGAGACCTTTGTCTGCACACCTGGACCTGGATGGGCTCTCAAAGGCACTATCGTGCAGGCGGGTGGCAGGATCAGTTAGCTTCTCATCTCCTGAGACCTGGGCTGAAGTCCCTGATTCAGGGCACCCGTGAAGGACATTTGTCTTCCTTACAAACCCCTTCCAGGAGCCTGGACGCTTTTGTTTGGACTTGGTCCACAGCACAGAAACAGAAAGGGCAAGGGGTGCTGGCATCGCGGCTGAGGAGCTGGCACCCCCTGCCAGAGCGCAGCCTGGCGCTGGGCCGCTGGGAGGCCTTCCTCTCCTTGTGAACATTATCTTTTCTCTTCTCTCTCTCTCTCTCTCTTTAAATTTTTATTTATTTATTTTCATGGTGCTGGGTATTGAATCCAGGAGCGGTCTACTTCTGAGCTACACCCCCAGCCCTATTTTTATTTTTTATGTTGAATCAGGGTCTCACAAAGCAAGCACAGGCTGGCTTTGAACCTGCAATCCTCCTGTCTCAGCCTCCCAAGTACTGGGATGACAGGTGTGCACCACCGCGCCCAGTCTCTTCTTATTTGATTATTTATTTTGCGGTGCTGGGGATCAAACCCAGGACCTCACACATACACTGCCACTGAGTTTTGCCCCGGCCCTCACTGTTTCCTTTCAAAAATGATTTTGAAAGCTGGGCGTGGTGGCACACGCTTGTAATCCCAGTACTTGGGAGGCGGAGACCAGAGGATCCAGGTCCGCGGCCAGCCTCAGCTACTTAGTGAAGCCCTCTGCAACTTCGTGAGACCCGGTTTCAAAATAAAGGATAAAAAATAGGGCCGGGGGTGTAGCTCGGAGGTAGAATGCTCCTGGGTTCAACCCCGGGTACCACACACACAAAAAAAATGATTTTGAGCTGGGCGTGGTGGTACACACCTAGAATCCCCTGTACTAGGGAAGCTGTGACCGGAGGATTGCAGGTTGGTGCTATACACCTGGAATCCCCTGTACTAGGGAAACTGTGGTTCGAGGCCAGACTCAGCAATTTGGTGAGACCCTGTTTAGAAATAAAACATAAAATAAAGCTGGGGGTGTAGCTCAGAGGTAGAATGCCCCTGGGTTCAATCCCCAGTAACACACACGCACACACACACACACACACACACACACACACACACACATACACACACACATACACATAAATGAATAAACTAATATATAATAAAAATAAAAATAAAAATTATTTTGATCTAGGCATGGTAGCACACACCTGTAATCCCAGTACTTGGGAGGCTGAGAGAGGGGAATCACAGGTTTGTTTTTTTTTTTTGCGGTACTAGAGATTGAACCCGTGGGCATTCTACCTCTGAGCTATACCCCCAGTCCTATTTTTTATTCTTTATTTTGAAACAGGGTCTCACTAAGTTGCTGAGGGCCTCAGTAAGTAGCTGAGGCTGGCCACGAACCCGGATCCTCCTGTCTCAGCCTCCCAAGTACTGGGATTACAAGCCTGTGCCACCACGCCAGGCTGGAATTGCAGGTTTGAGGTCAGCCTCAGCAACTCAGCGAGGCCCTTAGCAATTTAGCAAGACCCTGTTTAAAAAAAAAATATATATATATATATATAATATATATATATATTATATATATAATAGAACTGGGAGTATAGAGCAGAGGTAAAACTCTCGTGTGTTTCACCCCAAGGACCTCAGCAATTTAGCAAGACCTTGTTTCCCAAAAAATAAAATAAAATAGGACTGCGGGGTGTAGATCAGAGGTAGAACACTCCTGGGTTCCACACCAGGGGAAACAAAGAAAAAGAAAAAGAATGAAAAAAATAAAAGATTTTGTTTACTCTAAAACTCAAGTTGGCCATTATACATTGAGGCTGGTCAGGTTTCCGGTGTGTGTGTGTGTGTGTGTGTGTGTGCGCGCGTGTGTGTGTTCAGAGGAAACAGAATTTAGTTTCAATTGACACATTTTGCCACCTGCTGTGATGATAGCCCGCAATATGTAGGAAACTTATTTGAAGCTGAAAAAATTATGCATATAGTCACCTTTCCTTGGTCAAGCCACAGTGTAGCCAAAGGAAAATATCAGAGGACCCTGTCCCTACCTTTTTTATTTCTTATAATTGGCTATATGAATGCAATTTTTTTTTGGTGTGTGTGTAGGGGGTGGTTACTATAATTACCATTACCTAGGAACTGGGATGCGTAGCTCAGTGGTAGAATGCCTGCTTAGAATGCACAAGGCCCAGCCGGGTGTGGTGGCGCACGCTTGTAATCCCAGTACTTGGGAGGCTGAGACAGGAGAATCGCAGGTTTGAGGACAGCCTCAGCAAGTAGTGAGACTCTCACCAACCTAGCGAGACCCTGTTTCAAACTAAAAATAAAATACGGCTGGGGTGTAGCTCGGAGGTAGAATGCTCCTGAGTTCAATCCCCAGTACCACAAAAAAAAAAAAAAATGCACAAGGTCCTGGGTTCAATCCCCAGCACCAAACTAAATCAAACTAAATCAAATCAGTGTTACCTGAAGCACAAGATCCCCTCATTTGTGTACAAAAGGCGTGGGCAAGATGATACTGAATCCAGTTCATTTAAGCTCATTGGAATTTTTTTTTTTTTTTTTTTTTGCGGTACCAGGGATTGAACCCAGGGTGTTTTACCTCCGAGCTACACCCCCGGCCCTATTTTTTATTCTTTATTTTGAAACCGGGTCTCACGAAGTTGCAGAGGGCCTCACTAAGTAGCTGAGGCTGGCCGAGAACCCCGATCCTCCAGTCTCTGCCTCCCAAAGTACTGGGATTACAAGCGTGTGCCACCACGCCCGGCCACATTGGAGTTTTTAACAACTCCTACCACTGCTTACGTGATTTCTTTTGGTGGGGTTTCTTGGAGTTCCATCCCCTACATTTTATATTATTATTTTTTTGTACCAGAGATAGAATCCATTTTTGTGGTACTGGGGATTGAACCCAGGGGCGTTCTACCTCCGCGCTACACCCCCGGCCCTATTTTTTATACTTTATTTTGAGACCGGGTCTCATGAAGTTGCGGAGGGCCTCACTAAGTAGAGAGAGAGAAAGACAGAGAGAGAGAGAGAGAGAGAGAGAGAGAGACAGGGAGAGAGAGAGCACACGCGTGCGCGAGCTGAGGCTGGCCGCGAACCCGGATCCTCTGGTCTCCGCCTCCCAAAGTACTGGGATTACAAGCGTGCGCCACCACGCCCGGCTTTTATTTTTTATTTTGAAACAGGATCTCACTAAGTGGCTGAGGGCCTCGCTAAGTTGCTGAGGGGCTGACCTGAAACCTGCAATCCTCCTATCTCAGCCTTCCAAGTACTAGGATCAGAGGCATGTGCCACCCCGCCTGGCTTTTTTTTTTTTGAAACAGGTTTTTGTTAGGTTGCTGAAAGTCCCACTAAGTTGCTGAGGCTGGCCTCAAACCTGCAATCCTCCTGTCTCAGCCTCCCAAGTACTAGGATTACCCACCGCGCCTGGCTTCCTAGTTCTTGATAATAACAGCTGACATTTATTGAGCACCTACTACGTAGTCAGTCAGGCATTGAGTACTTTGTGTGCAGTCACTCCCTGAATGCTCACAATAGCTCTAAAAGGCACAGATGAGTGCATCCTTGCTTTGGGGTGAGGAAACAAGACAGAGAGCTTGGATCACAGCCGATGAGGTCAAGAGAGCCGGCAGCAGAGCTGGGATCTGAACCAGGCCTGGTCCAACTCTACCATTCTTTCCCTCGCCCATCCCCCACCCATGGGCTAGCAGGCTTGCTGCTCCAGGCCAGCACCGCCTGCTTTTTTTACTTCATCCTCTGTGTTGTCTTAGGGGAGAGGCTGGGACGATTAGGAAATCCTTAGTGGCTATGAGCAAAGCTGTTATTGCCCAAGGCAGTATGTCCTGATTGGTATAAGACTCAGAGAGAACATTGAAATATCAACTTAAAAAGTGAATTATTAGCCGGGCATGGGTGCGCAGGCTTGTAATCCCAGTACTTGGAGGGCTAAGACAGGAAGATCACAGGTTGGAGGACAGCCTCAGCAATATAGTGAGATTCTCAGCAACCTAGCAAGATTCTGTTTCTTTATTTCATTTTTATTTATTTATTTTTTGCGGTACCGGGGATTGAACCAGGGGATTCTACTTCTGAGCTACACTCCCAGCTCTATTTTTATTCTTCATTTTTTTTGCAGTACTGGGGATTGAACCCAGGGGCGTTCTACCTCCGCGCTACACTCCCGGCCCTATTTTTTATACTTTATTTTTAAACTGGGTCTCACGAAGTTGCGGAGGGCCTCACTAGGTAGAGAGAGAGAGACAGGGAGAGAGAGAGAGAGAGAGAGAGAGAGAGCGAGCTGAGGCTGGCCGTGAACCCAGATCCTCCGGTCTCCACCTCCCAAAGTACTGGGATTACAAGCGTGCGCCACCACACCCGGCTCTATTCTTCATTTTGAAACAGGGTCTCACTAAACCTCACTAAGTAGCTGAGGCTGGCCACAAACCAGCGATCCTCCTGCCTTAGCCTCCCAAGTAATGGGATTACAAGCATGTGCCACCACGCCCAGCAAGATTCTGTTTCAAAAACAAAGAAAAAGAAGGGCTGGGTTGTAGCTCAGAGGTAGAATGCCCCTGGGTTCAATCCCCAGCACCACCACATAAATAAATAAACAAACAGTAAAGTGAGCCGGTTGGGGTGGCGCATGCTTGCAATCCCAGTACTTGGGAGGCTGAGACAGGAGGATCTGGGTTTGTGGCCAGCCTCAGCTACTTAGTGAGACCCTCCGCAACTTAGTGAGACCCTGTATCAAAATAAAGAATAAAAAATAGGGCTGGGGGTAGAGCTCGGAGGTAGAATGCCCCTGAGTTCAATCCTCAGTACCACAAAAAAATAGTAAAGTGAATTATTATTATTATTATTATTTTTTTTTTTTGCGGTACCAGGGATTGAACCCAGGGGCGTTCTACCTCCGCGCTATGCCCCCGGTCCTATTTTTTATACTTTATTTTGAGACCGGGTCTCATGAAGTTGCGTAGGGCCTCACTAAGTAGAGACAGAGAGACAGGGAGAGAGAGAGAGAGAGCGTGTGCACGCGCATGTGCACGCGTGCGCGAGCTGAGGCTGGCCGCGAACCCGGATCCTCCGGTCTCCGCCTCCCAAAGTACTGGGATTACAAGCGTGCGCCACCACGCCCGGCTATTATTATTATTATTACTATTATTATTATAATTTTTATGGTACTGGGGATTGAACCCAGAGGCATTCTACCTTCGAGCCACACCTCCAGCCTGATTTTATTTCTTACTTGGAAACAGGGTCTCACTAGGTTGATTCAAGTTTCACTACACTTGAATCTTTATTTTGTGGTGTGGTGGCGCACGCTTGTAATCACAGTACTTGGGAGGCTGAGACAGGAGGATCCGGGCTCGCAGCCAGCCTCAGCTACTTAGTGAGACCCTCCGCAACTTAGTGAGACCCTGTTTCAAAATACAGAATAAAAAATAGGGCTGGGGGGGTGTAGCTAGGAGGTAGAATGCCCCTGGGTTCAATCCTTGGTACTGCAAAAAAAAAAAAAAAAAAGTTTCACTACTCGTGGAGCCTGTCCTTGAACCTGTGATCCTCCTGTCTCAGCCTCCCAAGTACAGGGATTGCAGGCGTGTGCTACCACGCCCTGCTCAGGAAAGTGAATTATTAAAGGAAGAAATGAGAAGTATAGGCCTGCCTCATGGAAGTGTCCAGGAATTTTTTTTTTGAAATTTTGGAGCCGGGCGTGGTGGCGCACGCTTGTAATCCCAGTACTTTGGGAGGCGGAGACCGGAGGATCTGGGTTCGCGGCCAGCCTCAGCTCTCTTGCTCTCTCTCTCCCTGTCTCTCTCTCTCTCTCTCTCTCCTTAGTGAGGCCCTCCGCAACTTCGTGAGACCCGGTTTCAAAATAAAGTATAAAAAATAGGGCTGGGGGTGTAGTGTGGAGGTAGAATGACCCTGCATTCAATCCCCGGTACCGCAAAAAAAAAAAAAAAAAAAAAATTGGGGGGATGAATTTCCTTTTCTGCTCCAAATGAGAGTGGAGCAGCTGAAGACCAGTGGTCTTGTGCAAAGCCCCTCACCAGCTCCTTGGAACTGCATTGCTTCTCTTTTGTTCTACACTGCTGCAAAGGACTCAAGAGGAAATGCAGCCGGGTAGGGTGGTGCAGGCCTGTTATTCTAGTACTTAGGAGGCTGAGACAGGAGGATCGAAGGTTTGAGGCCAGCCTCACCAACCTAGTGAGACTCTGTTTCAAAAATAAAAATAAAAAGGGCTGTGGGTATAGCTCTGAGGTAGAAAGCCACTAGGCTCAATCCCCAGTAACACACACACACACACACACACACACACACACACACAGGAAATGCAAATGGTGCAGACAGCCAAGGGAAGATCAACCACTCCAGAGGTCCAGGAAATCACAGTCCAACAATGATGCCATTTTTTATCCATCAGGTTGGCAAAAAGTAAGAAAAGATTGGCAACGTCCAAATGCTGGCACGATTGTGAGGAAGTGCACACTCTTCCCGTCTTGCTCCAGGGAGTGAGAATTGCCACAACCTCTGGGCAAAGCCTTCTGGCTGCTTCTCTTCTCTTCTCTTCTCTTCTCTTCTCCTCTTCTCTTCTCTTCTCTTCTCTTCTCTCCTCTTCTCCCCTTCCTTCCTTCCTTGTACTGGGGATTGAACCCAGGGGCATTCTACCTCTGAGCTATACCCCCAGCCCTTTTATTTTTTTTTGTTTTGAAACAGGGTCTCACTAGGCTGCTGAGTGTCTCGCTACATTGCTGAGGCTGGCCTCGAACCTGCCATCCTCCTGTCTCAGCCTGGGATTACAGGTGTGCACCACCAATCCTGGTGTCTTTTCTTTTTTGAGGTGCTAGGGATAGAACCCAGGACTTGGCGCATGCTAGGCAAGCATTCTACCACTGAACAGCCCTTGACTGTATTTATTAACAATAAAAATACACATTTATTAACAGTAAAAAAGCAATCTTATTTTGGGAACTTTATTCTACAGAAATAAAAGTGTCAGTACATAAGGATATATGGAGAAGGATATTTACTGCACCCTTGTTTAGAGTAGGAAAAAACTGGAAACCACCTGAATGCTCGAGAATCAGGGAATAATTGGATAAATTATGGCACGGGTGTTCATGAAACATTACACAACTAATAAAACAACAAGTTAGATGCAGATATATAAGCCTACAGGTATATTTCTGATAAATGGTTAAGTGAAAACAGCAGAATGCAAAGTAATATACGTGACATGATCCCATTTTTATAAAAAGTAAAAAAAAAATCCTTTAGAAATGTGTCAAGTTAGCCGGGCATGGTGGCGCACGCTTGTAATCCCAGTACTTTGGGAGGCGGAGACCGGAGGATCCGGGTTCGCGGCCAGCCTCAGCTCTCTTGCTCTCTCTCTCTCTCTCTCTCTCTCTCTCCCTCTCTTTCTTTCTCTCTCTCCTTAGTGAGGCCCTTCGCAACTTTGTGAGACACGGTTTCAAAATAAAGTATAAAAAATAGGGCCGGGGGCGTAGCACGAAGGTAGAATGCCCCTGCGTTCACTCCCCGGTACCGCAAAAAAAAACAAAAAAACAAAAAACAAAAAAACAAAAAAAAAAAGAAAGTTACCAAGAGCCTCACTAAGTTGCTGAGGCTGGGTTCGAACTGCCGATCTGTCTGTCTCAGCCTCCCAAGTACTGGGATTACAGGCATGCGCCACCACGGCCGGCTAAAGTTATATTAAAGGAAAAACACCTTCAAGGGATGTGGCTGGTGACACTTTCCCTAGTACAAGGATGGACAAGTGACTTGTGATTGTCGTAATTTACTGATCACTGCCTTTGGGGCCAGCACTGTGCTAAGAACCTTCCCTGAGTTATCCCCCTGGGAGGTCAATGTGCGGGAGGAAATGTGGGTCACAGGGGTTAAATGACCTGCTCAAGACTGCACAGCCAGGGCACGACAGAGAAACAGAGCCGGGACTGGAAGCCAGGTGTGTCTTACTCAGAAGTGATATTCTTAACTCCTACAAAACACTCCCACCAGGCAGCTGTGGCTGCTTCCTGTGGTCTTTCTAATAAACAGTTCCTCCTCTGGTCACATTTTTTTGCTTCCATTTTCTCTCTGCCATCGCATTTGGTAACCGTGAAAGGGAACTAATCTGTCGTTCTCAGAATCTAAGACGTGAGGCCTGTGCACAGTGGAGCCTTTGTTTCCTGCCTGGGCAGCAGGCATATTCCCAGATGGGGAAACTAAGTCACGAGGCTGCATCTGAGGTGCCGCCCACCTGGGGAAATGGACTCAGCAGTCCATGTGCCTGGTTCCTGGCTACTTCCCAGGAGTCAGTTGCTGGCCTCTGTTTTGCGTTTGTCTCATCACCTGAGGTTTCTCATCGACTTGTCTTTTGGGTAAGGTCAGTAATCTCAACTATGGAGAGAGTCAAAGGAGGTCGATGCGTCACCTGAAGGATCAGTCCCTGGGGAGGAACCCAGGGGCGTTCTACCTCCGAGCTACACCCCCAGCTCTATTATTTATTCTTTTCTTTTGAAACAGGGTCTCACTAAGTTGCAGAGGGCCTCACTAGGTTGCGGAGGCTGGCTGCAAATCTGTGATCCTCCTGTCTCAGCCTCCCAAGTACTGGGAGTACAAGTGTGCGCCGCCACGCCCGGCTGCTGTTTTTTTTTTTTTGGGGGGGGTGGAGGGGATACAGGAGGCTTATTTAGAGAAACGAAGGCACAATAATGGAAAGGCCAGGAGGAGAGGGGTGAGGGTCTCACTCCAGGGGAAGTGTCTGGGATGGGCCATTCCGGGAATGGAGGGGCGGCCTGGGGCAGTGGGGCTGTGCTCCAGAGATGGGTTCTGGAGCGGTCCATTTCCAAGTATAGAAAGTGGTCCCCACAGCTGCTTTTACACGGGGGGGGGGGGGACTGAGGCTCGGAGAGCTTGGGTGGCTTGTCCGTGACGACAGTTGGCTCCGCGGAGCATCTGGGACTGGAACCCAGCTCCCCGGGGGCTCCTGGACTTTGCTGCCAGGGAGATCCCAGCCGCCTTCTCCATCTTTCCTTTCCACTTTGGGGCCTTGGCTTTGACCCACAGCCAAGAAAATCTCCTTGGAGGTGGCTTTTTGTTTTGTCTTGTTTTACTTGCTTTTTAATTGACTTTTATGGTACCATTTGATTACTTTGTTTTTTATTTTATTTATTGATTGATTTTTTTGTTTTTTTTCACTTATTGCATTGAATAGGTAATATATGCATTTGGTATTTTTAAAAAAAAGGAAAAAGAAAATGCAAACAGTACAGTGAAAAGCAATTCTTCTGTCTACCTCTATTCTCAGTCCCCCAGCTCCCCTCCCCAGAGGCAACTAATGTCACTAGTCGTGTCTTGTTAACCTTCCAGAGATATCTCAATTAATATTTTACATTATTCTGTATTAGTACACATAGTGCTAACTCATTATTTTTAATGGCTGCATGGGATTAAATTATTTTGTTAACTATTCCCCAAATGATGTACATATAGGTTGTTTCTACTGTGTGCCCTACAAACAATGCTATAGTTCATGTCCTTACACGTGTGTGTGTGTGTGTGTGTGTGTGTGTGTGTGTGTGTGGTACTGGGGACTGAACCCAGGGCATTCTGCTTCTGAGTTACACTCTCAGCCCTTTTTATTTTTTTGTTTTGAAACAGAGTCTTGCTAGGTTGCTGAGGGCCTCACTAAGTTGCTGAGAAGGGCCTTGAACTTGAACTCCCGTCTCAGCTTCCTAAGTATTGGGATTATAGGAATTTCGCCACCACACCCGGCTCTCACACTACATGTCTTTATATATCTGTATAAATCTCTCTGCAGGATAAGCTTCTCAAAGTAGGATTACCTGGTCAAAGGGTATGTGCATTATAAATGTTGCTACTCATTGGATGGACATACCGAGATCCACAACTATGGTGCTAATACATATTCCCACTGACAGTATATGAAGGTCCTACTTCCCTTCACATTTGCCTATGCTTTTAAAATATTGTTAATATTTAGCCGGGTGTGGTGGTGCACGCTTGTAATCCTAATTCTTGGGAGGCTGAGACAGGAGGATCGCGGGTTCGCGGCCAGCCTCAGCTACTTAGTGAGGCCCTCCGCAACTTAGTGAGACCCTATTTCAAAATAAAGAATAAAATATAGGGCTGGGGGTGTAGCTCGGAGGTAGAATGCCCCTGGGTTCAATCCCCAGTACCATAAAAAAATATATTGTTAATATTTGTTATGGTTTTAATGTGTGTGTGTGTGTGTGTGTGTGTGTGTGTGTGTGTGTATGTGTGTGTATGTGTG
>PVJS01059138.1:0-11591 GCA_004027185.1 Glis glis | reverse complement strand
CTCCTCCTCCTCTTCCTCCTCCTCCTCCTCCTCCTCCTCCTTCTTTTCCTTCTCTCTCTCTCTCTTTCTCTCTCATTTTTGGTGGTACTGTGGATTGAACCCAGGGGCATTCTACCTCTGAGCTACACCCCCAGCCCTTTTTGTTTTTTATTTTGAAAAAGGGTCTCACTAAGGTGCTGAAGGTCTAAGTTGCTGAAGCTAAGTTGCTGTCTCAGCCTCCAAAGTACTGGGATTACAGGCAGGCACCACGATGCTCGGCTTATCATTATCTCCTTATAAGGATTTTCTAACTTAAGCAACATATATGCAACTATTATCTGTATTTAACAGATGAGGACACTGGCTGAGAGAAGTATAGTAACTTGGCAAGTGGACATGTAGCTACAATGGCAAATGCAGGCCCTGCGCGCAGGCAGTCGGGCTCCAAAGCTTGTGGTAGCATCAGCTGCTAAGATAGCTCCCTACAGGAGGGGAGGATGCTCAAAGGGAAGTAGTATAAATAAGATGGGGAATCAGGACTTTCTCTTGCTTCCAGCAAATTCAGTTTTGCTTCAGTCCTTATCTACTTTACCTCCCCCAACATCCTTGCCATTTTGATTTTTTTCCTGACAATCTAAAAATTTCACTGTTCTCCTTCACTGTATTTGTGTAACTATTAGAAACTTTAGCAAATGGTGAGGCTTCACCGTTGCAATGAAACAGTCACAACAGGCATTACCTTGCAAACTGGGAGACAGCTGGTGCCATGGCTTGGGTGCGTGCCCCAGAAGTCACGTGTGGGAAACTTAACCCCCAAAGTCCTATGTTAATGATAACCAGAGGTAGGGCCTTTGGAATTTTGAAATCTGAAATTTTGGAATCTTCTAATTAGAATTAGAAGAGGTCATGAGGGTGACCTCTCTCCTTAGAGAGATGGTGTTAGTAGCTTTATAAGAATAGGAAGAAGACCCCAGCTAGCACGTCTGCTCTGTCTGGACATGAGGTGCCCTCCACCATGTTATGATGCAACAAGAAGACCCTCACCAGACGCCAGAGTCATGCTCTCAGACACTCAGTCTGCAGAACTATGAGCTAAATAATCCTCTATTCTTTACAAATTAATCAGACTCAGTTACTTTGTTATAGTAACAGAAAATAGACCAAGCTGGGCATACTGACTGGCCTGTCTACTTTAACCACCCAGGCTCTGAGCTGGTCCAGTGAACTCCATCCCTCTCTCTTTCTTCATCTTCCTAAATCCCAGAGTGGGAGAACATGAAAGACTGACACTTGCATATAGCCCTGTTTTGTGAGTATTTGAAGATCTCCCATCCTCCTGCTGGTCTTACAGTAACAGATCGTTTTGACCCAGTGTATAGAATTATTCTCCAGTGGCCAGTCCTAGTATCTTGCCCAACACTGTCTCCCCTGCACACATCTTCTGCTTACTAACATCTGCCCATCTCTGCCTAGACCTGAACCAGCTGGTCTCTGCTGAGCCCACACCAGATGACATGCCTAGCTTCAGCGGCTCTAAGGTCCTAGCTCCACTCTCCTAGGTCGGGCCTCCCCATCACCAACCCAGGATTTATCCCCTCTCTTGTCCTGGGATTCTGAAAGGCCTGTAGTCTGTTTTTCAATCAATGGAACTAATAACAGATGCCCAATCCACAGCCTCGGGGTCCTTTGGGGAGTGAGGAAAGGTTACTCAGGCCCAGCTGCAACCTAACAGTTTCACACGACACACAAGCAAGGAAAGGGACATGTCTGACAAGTTCCATGGATCATTTTTCAGTTCTACTCATCCATTTTCCGTAAATGAAGGAGGAGAAAGACTCAGAAGGATAGAGGGAACCCGGTAGTGTTTGTAAACTGCATCCACACGTGATGGTCGAAATCCTTCCCTTAACCTTCCCATCTGGTCTTACCACAGACAGGTGAATCGCTGTCATAACAAAGCCAAGACTACAGAGACTTTTATTTAGTGTTAACTTAGGTCAGAGGTCTAAATATGCCCGGAACTGATACGTCACGTATCACTCGATCATTTGTTCACTCAGCAAACATGGACTGAGGGATTTACCATGTTTCTCCACGGTGCTGATCATGGCAATGCCACGTTGATCTTGGTTTCAAGGGGAGTCCTAGTCTGGTGAATAATATATGATGCATAACACTATGATTCAGAACTCGTGATAATTCTTTAAAGTGATACCCCATTCTAAACTTTCTTTTTACTCTTCAACTGTTATTAAAACAACTAAAACATTCTTTTCTCTTCCATGCTAGTGTTGCTCGTTTTTTCCCCCCATCTTATTGTGAAAAGACTCCCATCACTGTTCCCCATGAAATGTCAGGTTTGCCGGGCGTGGTGGCACACGCTTGTAATCCCAGTACTTTGGGAGGCGGAGACCGGAGGATCCGGGTTCACAGCCAGCCTCAGCGCGCGCTCTTTCTCTCTCCCTCTCCCTGTCTCTCTCTCTCTCTACCTAGTGAGTCCCTCCGCAACTTCGTGAGACCCGGTTTCAAAATAAAGTATAAAAAAATAGGGCCGGGGGTGTAGCGCAGAGGTAGAACGCCCCTGGGTTCAATCCCCGGTACCGCAAAAAAAAAAAAAAAAAAAAAGAAATGTCATGTTCATCCCCTCCTGGACATTCCTTCTCAGAACACTGGATTCCACAGTAATTCATTGCTCACTGAAGTATAGCTCATGACTCTTTGAGGTTTCCTCTTATCATTTCTCGCTCCTCCACCCAACTTTCTCCCTTTTCTTTATTTCTTTCAACCTCCTTGGAAGAGGATGAGCTTACTCTGTTCTTAGACTATCAACCTGCATTGTATGATGGGAATCACAGTACCGACTCATTAGAGCGCTTCCAAGTAAGAAAGGCCTTATTGTGTCTGAGGGATGAGGGCGTCTTGAACTGCAAATTCTAATAATTCCTAGTAATTACCTCCCGGGTGCCCTGTACTCTCGACTTCTCCTCTCAGGGCCTTTACTGGCTTGCATATAATCGTCATGGCTTCAGTTTTGATTATCAAACTTCCAACTGTCTTTGAAGGAACAGGGGACGGCCTCTCCAACAGACCTGGCATCAAACTAACTGATTCGCTTCACTGCGTCCCAGTGTTCATCAGAGCTTCCTTTCAATCTGGACAGGCTCTTAGAATAACTGTAGTAAGTCTGGTATGGTGACACACACTTGTAATCCCAGTACTTGGCAGGCCGAGACAGGAGGATTGCAGGTTCGAGGACAGCCTCAGTAAGTAGTAAGACTCTCATCAACCTAGCAAGACCCTGTTCCAAAATAAAAATAAAACAGGGCTGGGGGTGTATCTCTGAGGTAGAATGCCCCTGGGTTCAATCTCCATTATCACACACAAAAAATTTACTGAAATAAGAAAAATTTTAAAGTATAAGCTCCACAAAATCGCCAAGTTTAAAAACTAAAGCACTACTTCTCCACTACTGAGATAGCAATACTTTCCTGAACAAATATGAGATATGAAAAATCCCGCCGGGCGTGGTGGCACACGCCCGTAATCCCAGTACTTTGGGAGGCGGAGACCGGAGGATCCGGGTGCGCGGCCAGCCTCAGCTCTCTCTCTCTCTCTCTCTCTCTCTCTCTCTCTCTCTTTACTTAGTGAGGCCCTCCGCAACTTGGTGAGACCTGGTTTCAAAATAAAGTATAAAAAATAAGGCCAGGGGTATAGCGCAGAGGTAGAATGCCCCTGGGTTCAATCCCCGGTACCGCAAAAAAAAAAAAAAGAAAAATCCCCAAAATAACAAGTGGTGGTATATTTGTGAAACAGGACCCAACAGGCTGGTTTAATTCAAGGTCACCACAGTTTCCCAGGTCAGACAGTCATTTCCACGCTACTCCCTTCTCTCTTACCAGCCAGAGCCTCAAAAAGTGCCAAGGAAAAGAAACAGGATACAGAAGAAGAACAGAGTTGGTCTGTTTAATAGTTCAAGAGGAACTGAAATCTCCTCGCCTGGCATCAGCTCCCTGAAGTCTTGTTACAGATGAAAAAGATACAGGGCCAGGCATGGTGGCGCACGCTTGTAATCCCAGTACTTTGGGAGGCGGAGACCAGAGGATCCGGGTTCGCGGCCAGCCTCAGCTCTCTCTCTCTCTCTCTCTCCGTCTCTCTCTCTCTACCTAGTGAGGCCCTCCGCAACTTCGTGAGACCCGGTTTCAAAATAAAATATAAAAAAATAGGGCCAGGGGCGTAGCGCGGAGGTAGAACGCCCCTGGGTTCAATCCCCGGTACCGCAAAAAAAAAAAAAAGATACAGATGAACCATAGTGAGCCCAACGTCACACAGCTATGATCCAGCCCAGGTATGTGACTACCATTTCCTTAATGGTAACCTAATAGGCATTGGTAAGTGAAAGGTTTTTACAAAATTCTCTTTGAACCTTGGAGTGGCAAAACCTTCCTAACGATGATTCACAATCCAGAAGTCATTAGACACCTGATATATTGTTTGATATGAAAACTTAAGTTTTTACATGGCAAAAATACCATTAAGTTTAAGAACAACTGGGAAAAAATTAGCAAGTCAGATCACAGACAAATGTACCTAATAGATAAACAGCTCCTAAATGTTGGTAAGAAAAGGAGCAATCATCAAACACAAGGTAAGCAAAGAGCAACAGCAGTTTACAGAAAAAGAAATAGAACAAAAAAAAAAGAAATAGCTCATAAACATGAAAAATGTTCAACATCGCTTAAAAGAAAAAAGTAAATTAAAAAGCACTGAGACATCATTTTTAAAAATACACTGAGATACTATTTTCCCTTGTCAGAATGGCAAAAATCCAAAGTGTGGTAACACATTCTGTTTAGCAAGACTGGGAAAACAGGCATTCCTCACACATCATTTGTGAGCGTGTAACTTGGTGAAACCCCCAAGGAGGGCAATTTGGCAATATCTACCCAAGTTCCAAATGCATATACTCACTGGCCCTATGATTTCACTTGAGATCTACACTGCAGATACGTTCCACTTGGCCAAATGGCCCATGGTCATTTGCTACAGCATCGGTTTTATAGTGCAAGTTTGAAAACAACATAAATGTCCATTGGCGAGGGAGTGGTTAAATAAACGACGACACTGTCATATAATGGAATAACACACAACCATAAAAAGGAAGAAATAGGATATTGTATGTTTTGATGTAGGAAGATAAACTGTCCATTTAAAAAATTATGATGCAGAAAAACCTTTCTGTATGAAAAGTTGGGGGAGGGTGGGATAGAACTACATATTGGTATTTGCTGGTACATTCATAAAGAATCTGGGGAAAATGAAGACATGAATAGAGTAGTGACCGAGAGTGGGTGATAACTGTGTGGACTAAGGAATCTTCTACTGTATACTATTTAGTGTATTTGGATCATTGAACCATAGGGATGTACCATCACTCAAATCTTATTTAAGGTTTGAAAAGTGTCTTCATGACAGTATGAAAAGTGTTCTGTGTTGAAAATGTTAATAAACCACTAACGAACCTCAAATGTTGGGGGAGGCTTGCCAAGAGCTGCTAATGGTCATCATTGCAGTTCTTCCTTCTGGTGAATTTTAGACCTTAAAGTAGAATCATTCTCACAAAACCCTTCAGTACCACCTTTCCTTAAAATGGTGTTACTTAACTCCACGCCAACATAAAATCGAGTATAAACTTCTTATGCTCCAAGCACATTCACAATTATAAAACCAAAATGTGGTTAACAAATTAAATACGAAAAATTAGAAAGCCAATGGAAGTCTGCAATAGTCACATTAACTTATTGTGAAATATGAGGCTGTGTTGTTGAAATTCAATTGTCACTTGGGTCAGAAATATTGTAGAGAGTAGCTGACATGGTCCAAGTCCTCTGGAGCTCAGCACCCCGCGTTGTGTTATGCAGTGCAGTTACTCCACTGCCGTTTTTCTCTATAACCTTCAGGAAATCATTGCTTAGTGTGCTATGAAGTCACCTGACCTTCTTTTGCCCAGTGAATCTTTTCCATATTCAAGCTGCCTCTGCCATTTTCTCAAGGACTTATAACAACTGGTATCGAGCCAAGACGATCATACATCTGAGTGCTAACTCCACCTCCCAATTGGGAGTCAGTAGTCGATCATAAGGCGATCATTCTGATAACCCAGAATAAACTCGTATTCAGGATACTTTTGTATTATTAACAACATAATAAAAATGAAAAGACCAAATTTAATTTTTTTTGGCAGTACTGGGGATTGAATCCAGGGGCATTCTACCTCCCAGATATGCCCCCAGCTCTATTTTTTATTCTTTATTTGGAAACTGGGTCTCACTAAATTGTGGAGGGCCTCACTAAGTAGCTGAGGCTGGCCACAAACCCGGATCCTCCGGTCTCAGCCTCCCAAGTACTGGGATAAATTTAAAATTTATAGAGAGACTCTGAGTTTGTGCAGACCCCCAGAAATTCACAGAGCCTGGGGTGCACAACACAGCTATACTTAGTTAATAACTAACTGGCTGTAATTAGTTTGAAAGGGAGCAAGTCCCTCTATTGTTCCCGTGGAAGGCTCTTGGCCGTGATGTTCAGGATCTGGGAGGTCAGACTCTTTGGCTCCTGAGGCTCTCTTCACCTTTGATCTCTCCCTTTGCATCATTACCCTCAGCTGAGGGCAGCCTGGACCCCACTCCCATGCCCACTCCAGGTTATCAAACCCCAGCCTGGGACTGCACCCCAAACCTCCTGTGGCCTAGGCTGGGAGTGTGAATGGGCTGTGATGATATCCCAATTTAGCACAAGTAATTCTCCACCAAGGGCACATACACTGCAATGCACATCTGAAAGCCTCTCTCACTGAGTCTTGGCAAAACCCAAGGAGCTGATTTCAGTGTTAAACATCTGTGCAGATTCTTGCTGAGTCAGTATCGGAAGCATGGGGAGGATGCGCATGCTTTTGTATCCTCAATGTCTACATGTGATAAGCATCCGCTATCTGTTTCATAGACAAATGAGTAAGTGAATGAATGACAATGATGAATTTAAAAAAGCAAAATCAGAGCCAGAGAATATAAAAAACAAAATCAGAGCCTATTAATGTACTACATGTTAGTAGATTCCACCCGAGCACTCAGTGGCTTCTCTTTGGTATCTCCAATATCTCTCTTTTATTGCACTGAAGCAGAATTACATTTTTCCAATTAAATCCTTTCTTCACAGAAGATGTTCTTTAAAAACGCTATTCTGCCGGGCGTGGTGGCGCACGCTTGTAATCCCAGTACTTGGGAGGCTGAGACAGGAGGATCGCAGGTTTGCGGCCAGCCTCAACTACGCCCTCCGCAACTTAGTGAGACCCTGTTTCAAAATAAAGAATAAAAAAAACACCTATTCTGTCGAAAAGTAAGCCGAGTTTCCATGCACATTTATAGTAAAGCATTTGCAGGCGGAGTACAGGGAATTATTCTAATATTTGGCCGTTGACAAGACTGAAGCTAAAACAAATAGGTCCCACTGGCTGAAAGGTAGTAAGAATGTATGTTCCACCAGTGCAGTGACTGTGAAGGTCACTGGCTACGTACTGCACACACATTCTTTTGAAACCATGTTCAACATTAGTCAGGAACGCTGGCCACAGTCCAATAGGCAGGGGAAAGAAACAGAATCCTCTCTTGAAATCCAGCAGTGTCTGAGTCACATCGAGACTTTTTTCAACTTTAAATGGAAGAAACCACAGTGCTTCAAGGCTTTCAATTCAATAAAATTAGCCAATTTAGAAAAGGTAGAAATCTACTTCCTTTGATGAAAATTCAGTGCTGTTCTGAGGCTCATGTGACATTCTTTTGGCAAGGTCTCGTTTCCCTCTATCCCTAATTCTTAGTCCTCCCTTTCTGGATTTTTCTCTCTGCCCTGCAGTCCCCATCTACCACAGCTATGTAACTGCCACTGACTGTCATCCTCTCTCTTGGTTAACAGTTAAGATTTCACGTCACAACCGAATGAAACAGTGGATTTCAGAATATGAGGTTCTCACAACGTGATGTGGGTGAAGATGAATGCAAGTTAACTTGGTTTTCAAAAGACGTTAGAGATATGCATGGTTTGAATAAACGCCCACGATACTAATGAGTTTTAACGAATGCTGGAAGATTGTGATGATATGAAAATGAGATTGTGTTAAACCACATTCCCAAAGTTCAACTCGTCCATCACAACAGCAAAGAGCCCAATGAAGGCAGTAGGGTAATTACAGACCCACATGACAGCTGAACGCTCCTTCCTCTTAGTTTTTAAAATAGAATGAAAAATAATGATGTTAACAGAGGTTTTACCTCCCTTCCCATATTCTTTTGTAAAAATCTCTTTGAGCAATTATTTTGTTCATATTTGATCAAGCACTCTCTTTTGAAGGGATATCACAACTGAATTACCCAGATATTTTCTTGTGGTCTCTACGGGGCCCCAAATCTCAAAGCATTGGCAAGTGGCAAGGATTATGTTTTCCCCACAAGGACTTCTGGCTAATTAGACACACACACACACACACACACACACACACACACACCTTCACTCATGTGTGATGCAGCTTTGCACTGCTGTGATAAAATACCTGAGATAATAAACTTATAAGGACAAAGATTTATTTTGGCTTATGGCTTTAGAGGTTCCATGGTCACTTGGTCCTGTTGCCTTTGGGCTTATGGTGAGGCAGTAAATCATGGCAGGTAGTGTGTGGTGGAGGAAACTTCTTACCTTCTGGCAGCTGGGAAGCAAAGAGAGAAAGGGGACAGGGTTCCAATCTCCCCTTCAAGGCACACCCCCAATGACCTAACTTCCTCCCGCTAGGCCCCACCTCTTAAAGGTCCCACCACCTCTCATTAGCACCACAGGCTGGGAACCAAGATTTCAACATATGGGTCTTTGGGGGACATTTAAGATCCAAACCATAAATACCCATGTTGTTTCTTCCCACTACTCAAGACACCAAAAAGCTTTTTTTGAGAGTTCAGCCCTTGACGTGTTTGGTCAGTCAGTACAGGACCATCATGAGCAGCTCTTTCCCATCAGTCCACTCTGACAACTGCTGACTCTCCTGTAGCTTGATGTACTCAGCTGTCAAGTCTGAGAACAAGGGCGCCTGATCAGGAAAAAACCCTCCACTTTCAATTACTGGAACCAGGGGAAATCAGAAATCCATCTAAAACTTTCAGACACACCAAGAGATGATGAATCTGATCACAATGTTGACCTGAGATTCCAAAAAACAGGACACGTACCTGTGTGCACCCCAAAGCCACCGATGCACAAAACTGGCATGGGGCTAAACACCCAGATAATGAGTGTGAATGATGGATCCTCTCCATGCCCAAACAGAGAGCAGTGTGGACAGACTTGTTAATGCTGGAATAACCACTGTCCGCCCAGCATATGCTGGGAGCTGCTGTGCTAAACAATTGGTCAGATAGTACGTGCATGTCATCGATGAACTCAAGGTAAATGACATCTGTCCTTTATCCAGAGATGATCAACTACATTCTTACTCAGTCACAGGGGCATTTAAACTTGAGTTTAAAGCCCTAAAAATGCAAACAGGGAAGGAAGTAGGTTGCAGAGAGTCTAAGCAGGTGGACTCCAAGCCGACTGCCTGGGTTCATGTACCACTGCCTCAAGCCCTCACTGGCTGAGTAACCTCAGCTCAGTCCCCTCCTCTGCTACAGAGGGATACCGTAAGTACTATTTAGTAGGGTTGTTGTATCAGAAGAATGACAGAACATGTATAAGGTACTTGGCACAGTGCTAGGCTCTCAGGAAGCACTTAAATGGCATTATGCAAGTTATGAGGATTACTAATTATTATGTGGAGTCTCACTGCCCAAAGCCAGAAATTGTCCCCAGACTACTTACTAAAAAACAAGCTTCTGAAACCATCAAAATGATTGATCACAGAAGCATAAATGTTTTGCAAGCTGGTGCCTGACTTAGAGAATGAACACTTGGACTAAAATCCTATGGGATTCCACAGTAAAAACAAAACACATATGCACCTCAAAAAATCCCCACCAAACACGTGCAGAGTACTTGGTACATTCAGATATTCATCACTTGTTTGAGCTACACAAAAATCTTGAGGGGCAGATATTTTTCTCACTTTACACCTATATGAAAAAAACTGAAGCTAGTGGAGTTGGGTCTCAAAGTCCCTCGTATTCCAAATGCTCTTTCCACTGTGCCCAAAGAGCAAATGTTCCTTAACTGGCCCATTGGACACCCAGGTTGAACACAGTAAGAAGAATGAGGACTTCAAGCTTTCATTTCTTTGGGGTGAAAGAAACCACAGTAAACAGGAATGGAGCTGAACATCCCTGGTTGTTCCTCCCTATTATGACTCCTCCTCCTATAACTTCTCATAATCACAGCCATCACTCCGGCTCTCGGTATGTTTCGATACACACTGCTCTAAACACTTTATGTTTACAAATGTACACAGCCCCAATATGTAGGCACTACTTTTATTCTTATTTTATAGACAGAGCGACTGAGGCTGGGAGACTCAACTTGCCCCACATCACACCAACCTGGAAGTGAGAAGCAGGTTTTGAATTCAGGTCTAGAGTCAATGCACACAGTTTGTGCACTGCCTAAAGGTACCTGCACAAGAGGGATGGGTGCGGAAATGGAGTCCCAGCCCTGCCCGGGAGACTGTACTTCCTGGTGATACAGCTCAGAAGGGACATCTTAAGTGCACAAGGCCCTGGGTAGGACCTGCTCAGGTAGTGGTTCCAAAGCTGTGCTCTTAACCACACTCTTAAATACTAGACTGCTGTCCCTAGAGGAAGAACCAATACAAAATATAAACTCTACAGAGTACTGACAATGGATGAATAATGCATAACACATAATGGATTCTGGGTTGTTAAAGGGATATGGAATTTAGGGTACCTTCATCTTGTCCAGCTGACCTCTAAGACAGCAAGTCTCCATGGATAGTTGCCTGTTCTTGTCAGAGACCTGTCACAGGTCTTATTTGGAAAGAAAGCCAAACACTAACAGCTATCTTGGTGCAGTTGCAAATATATTTAAATCTGCAAGTCTATTCTGCCTAGATACTAATGTAAAATATCTCAAATGTAGCTCCAAGAAGACTTTGGGGAAATCAGAACACTTTTCCCAATTAGGACACTGTTACTGTTTATTCACTCGTGTTCTCGAAGCTCTAAATACAACACTGCTCCTGTCTCATCTCATTAAGTGCTATTTAATTAGCTGAAATCAAATCTGGTCTTGGTTCAGTAACAGCAGCCACACCATTACCAGTTAAAACCAGTTCCAAGAGAGAGCTCATATCTTCTGGAGCTATCTGTTACAAAGCATACAACGCTTAACAAAGCCGCTGAATTCCTTTACTATTATCAAGAAACCAGGTTTTCTATGGTAAATGTGATTCTTTGAATGAGCAATACTTTGGGGCTAATTTCAAAGATGATAAACGAAAATCAGGAAATAAACATTCCTCTTGCTACGATCCAACTGTCAGCAAATATTCGTAAATTAATAATAATATGCATTATGGTGACACTGTACAACACAACTGCAGTGCAAATAACAGCCTGTGACAGCTCTTTCCA
>PVJS01059137.1:2500-11591 GCA_004027185.1 Glis glis | reverse complement strand
AAAAAAAAAAAAAAAAAAAAACTTTAAAAGGTATTTAAAAATACTAAAAAACCCAAAATGAATTAATAAAAAATGGGCAATTGAACCAGTAGACACTTCTCAGGAGAAGAAATACAAATGGCCAACAATATATGAAAAAATGGTTAACATTTTTAGCAATCAGGGAAATGCAAATCAAAACTACACTGAGATTCCATTTAGAATGGCAATCATCAAGAACACAAACAATGATAAATGCTGGTGAGGATGTGTAGAAATAAGAACTCTTATACACTGTTGGTGGAATTGTACATTAGTACAACCATTGTGGAGATCAATATGGAGGTTCCTCAGAAGACTAGGAATGGAGCCACCATGTGACCAAGATATACCACTCCTGGGTATGTTTCCAAAAAGAAATGAAGTCAGAATACTATTGTGCTACTTGCATACTCATGTTTATAGCAGCACAATTCACAATAGCCAAATTATCAAGCAACTCAGGTGTCCATCAACAGATGAATGGATAGAGAAAATGTGATATATACACATACTGAAATTTTACTCAGCCATGAAGAACAAAACTATGTCATTTGCTAAAAAATGGATAGAACTAGAGAATATTATGCTAAGTGAGATCAGCCAGACTCAGAAAGTCAAGGGTGGTATGTTTTCTCTCATATGTTGAAGCTAGAGAGAAAGTAGGAAACATAAGGGATTTCAGATAAATGAGAAGAGAGATAGTAGAAGAGTGGAAGGGGGTTGTAGGAGGGAGGTGGGGAAGAAGAAGAAGAAGGCTCGATGAAAGAAATAGTTCAAATAATGCTATGTCCATATATGAAAATATCACTTCCAATCTCACTAACATGTACAGGGGATGAGGGGGAAAATACATCAAGAGCTATGTGCATATATCATTGTATCACTTTGAACCTCACTGTGATGTATAATTACAATGCACCAATAAAAGTATGTTAATTTTAAAAATGCAAAAAAATGAGTTGAGAAGATAAAAATAAAATTGTTGCCTCTGAAGATTGAGAGTAAGAGTGAGATGCCAATGTGGGCAAGAAAAATACAGCTTTTCATTTTATACATTTCTATACTATTTTATTTTTCAAAATAATATTATCAGCAAAGTAATTTTGGACAGTGAAAAAAATACCAAAAGGTGCCATAGGAAAACAGATGTTTTATTTTGTCCTTAAGTAACCCTGTAAAATTATTTCACTTCCCTTTTCTCGTGGTATTAAATATACAATCAAATATATCTGAATTAATTCACTGGCAAGAGCCTTGCTAAGTTATTTAATACTAGATTGCTTTGCAGCTTGTGATTAAATTGAAACATATTAAGTCTATCTTTGTAATTTATTTTTAAATTTATAGTTTTTTTGACTAGCATATGGTCATATATTTTAGATGAATGTATCTGTAACTTCTCCATTAATTGTTATAATTAACCATTAATAGCTATTGCTAGAACTCATTTTTGTAATATATCAAGTGATTGGCCACACATTGGCATATGTTTTGCCTTAATGTTTCTAAAGCTAAAAATATAACATAAAGCATTTCCAGTTAATGCTATAATTGTTTCTTATGTCAGAGCCAAATAAAACCATTTCCTCCCAATTAGACTTTTTTTTCTTTATAGGATGCAGTAAGTCATAATGTACAGGCTCTTTTATTTCCATTTGAAATTCTTGAAAATTGTTGACTAAATATTTTAATTGCTAGTTCTTATTTTTATAACTGGTAGTTGAGTTTTCATAAGATGTTCCATATTCAAACAAAAAGTAACATTTTAACATTTAATATGTCAAGGGCAAGCTACACAAACTTTGTTTCATTTATTTCAATGAATTTAATTGATTTTCAGTTTTTCAACTGAAATTCCACATTTCAGTAACTAATTTTGGTATTTATGATTTTAAGATGCCAATTGTCCATTGGTAAAATTTTACAATTCTAAGAAAAGCAAAGGTGCATACATTGGCATTTAATAATAAAAAGTGGTTGACTGTAAACCAAATAAATCGTTTCAAAAATGCCAATGTTAATAATGGGTAGGCTTTATTATTAATTGTGTAGTTGGTGATTATTTCTCTCTCTTCTTTGCTAATGTACATTATTAAATCACAGTTTCATTGACAATGGCAGTATGCCAAACCCCAAACAAAAATGGATAATGATTGTGTATGAGCAGCTGTCTCGTATCATGCAGGAAAAGCAAAAAGTTCCCAGGTATGTTGCTTCAACTGATCTGGAGTCAGCACAATCCACAGTGCAAATTCTGGGTAATGAAACATTTTCTTTCTTTCTTTCTTTAAGTCATTATTTATTTAATTTGTTGTCAAATGCAATCTTAAACTTAAATTAGTACATATTTTACATATAAATACATCTTTATAATGTATAGTTTGCCTAATTCTTTCATAATAACTGTCTCATATATGTGCATAGTGCAGAAAAAGTAAAATAGGAAAGTTATTTTTTCCATTTAAACTGTGTTCACAGAAAGTTATTCTTTACTCCAATGTTCCATTGAACAAAAGTACAAGTAATATTTTGGTTTATCCAGTTAGATGTAGAATCATATTAGATAAAAAAGTAAGGAAAACTTGAAGGTGTTTTTGAGATAGAAACCCAAAGGTTTCTATCTCAAAGCATGGTGAATTCGTACTACAGATACAACTTATTCACCTCTGTTACTCCTATTCTGTTTTTTCTATTCTTAAAATTTCTTAAGGATTACCTATAAAGAACTCGATTAACTAGAGTTCTAATGATGAAGTTTCTGTGAGGTATATGAGACTTCTACAGAAGAATAAGTGCTGCCAATCTTTAACCTTAAGGTATAAAGTTTAGGACAAGGGGATATAGGGTATAGGTGAGTTGTTATTCTTTAACCTGAGAGGAATAACAAAATAGAATTTGGTGATTGTAGGAAATTGACAATGACTTTTGGAGATATAGCATAAAATATATGATTTAGTAAATCCCTTCTCAGGAAAATATCATGTGATATAGGACAAAATAAAACTAGAATAAATAAATAAGTAAATATTATAACTAAGATTGAAACAAAGGAAGACATTTCTGGCCACTAAGTTCGAAAAATAAGCCTTTAGGGAACACTGATGCTGGGCCCTTCCCTGGAGGTTTGGAAGCAGATATACTCCCAGAAGCAATGTGAGGAGTTGGTGCTAACAGCTACAAACCTTTAGGTGCTCACAGTCTTCATGGATTAGATAAACTCCATTTTGTAGCCGTGGTAGTTTAGAACGTTGTAACCTGTCTCGTAATTTGTGGGGTGGGAGGTATACCATGAGGAAAATAAAAGAATCCTAAACCTGTACCAAGCAAGAACATAGGCAATACCAGTTACATAATTTAATTTTTCAGTGCAAAGTGAAAGTTCAAGGCATCTGGTTCACAAAGTAAGGGCAACACAAAGCACAATCACAGGTAGAAAAATATAAAAATTTTACCTTCCTACCATAGTTTCTCTCTCTTGACTTGTCCTGGTGTGCATTTTATTTGTGATTTATTGTCTTCCTAACTTAAAAGAAACTAAAAATAAACTAAAATTTTAAATTTAAATCGTTTTAAATTTTAACTATCTTAATTTTGAATTTAAAAGTGGTTTTAAAATTTAAATTTAAACTATTTTTAACTAACAGGGATTTTACATTTCATGTTTATAGTGTCTGGTGACAGTTTTAAATTCAAATATCAGTGTTTAATTAGGATGAAGAATCCTAGAAAATTAATCCTAGAAATTAAACAATTGTGTTTCACAGCTCACATATTCAAATGTATTTCATTCGACCGGAACAGTGAAAATGCTGCACAGAATTCACTTGACTGGTTTTCTTTTTCTTTTCAATACACATAACCATCTACCAACACTTTTTTGGGTATGTGTGGTACTGGAGATTGAACCCAGGGACATTCTGCCTCTGAGATACACTCTCAGACCTATTTTACTTTTTATTTTGAAACAGGGACTCGCTAAGTTGCAGAGGGTGTCACTAAGTTGCTGAGACTGATTATGAACCTGTGATCTTCCTGTCTCAGCCTCCCAAGTATTGGGATTACAAGCGTGCGCCACCACTCCAGATTCTACCAAAACTTTTAACTAAGTATACTCACATCTAAACAAGCACACCAAGGAAACAGAACTGTGGGTTCCCCGTTTTCCCCTTTTCTTTTATGTCATCATTTCCAGTATCAGTGATCGGCTAATACAGGGAATGGTCACAAGAAAGAAAGGATAGGGACTTTAAACAATGTGGAGAGAGACCTGTAGAGTAGTGGAGGGGATTGGGGGAGCAGTTGGAGACGGGAAAAAAGAGGCTTGCGAAAGGAAACAGTTCACGTAATACCGTGGCAGTATATGAAGGTTTACTTCCATTTTCACTGACATGGACGGGGAGGCAGGTGGGGGCAGGTGAAGTGGAGAAGGAAATACACAGGAGCTGTGTGCGTGTACGGGGAGGCAGGAAGGGCAAGGTGAAGCTGTGTGCGTGCATGTTTGTATACTGAACCTCGCTGCAATGTATAAAGGGTTTGCTAGAACTCTGGAGTCATAGTTACCTGGAATGCCGTTGTGTTTTCCCTGTTTGCTGCAAGTTCTGGATTGAACAGAATGGCTGGCTCTGGGTTGTCAGTGTTCTGGCTTAGCCAGTTGTAGATGTAACGTGTATTCCTTGCTCTGAGTTTTGTGGAACTCCTGTTGTATTCCTCAGCATTTTCACAGCTATAGTCTAAAAGACTTGACCATGTAATTTAGAGGAAGGAAGATTTATTAACTTATGGTTTTGGGGTTCAGTCCACGTGAGGCCAGGGACTGTGAATCTCAGGGCATGGCGGCAAGGAATAGAGAAAGGGAGAACACAAGGCTTCACTATCACATCATGGAGGCTGAAAGCAAGAGAGCAAGCAAGGAGGAGGAACCATATATAATCCACAAAGCCACACCCTCAGGGACCCGCCTTCTTCAGCCACATTCTACCGGCCTGGGCCACCTCCATAACTCAACTAAATCAACCCTGAATATTAATAAAAGAGCTCTTTAGAGGACATTTCATATCTAACCATAACACCCATACATCATAGGTATGCAGGATTAGGGCTAATGGGGCATCATGAGTGATATATGTGAACTGTGCAGCAAGCAAAGGCAGAGAGCTGCCCTGTTCCTATCTCCTGTGCACCATCATCCTATCAGGCTTCACTGACAAATAATACCAAACACAAAGTCAAAGACAAAATGATCAAGTCTAAATAAGGTGACAACAGACTACTAACCTAAGTATGGAGCTTTTCTAAATGTTGGGCCCTCTGAGGCTTAATAGCTCTCATGCCCACAAAGCCAGTTTGGGGCACAAGATCAGAATTCATACTACTTCCAAAATATCAGCAATAAAAACCCATAAATGAACTTACAAATTAGTTCAGAATTGGTGAAAATACTGAGAAATTGTTGAATGAACCAAACTTGAATTTTCTGTAGTGAATATTAATTTAGAAAACATTAAGTTCTAGCAGAGCGTGGTGGCACATGATTGTAATCCCAGTACTTGGCAGACTGAGACAGAAGGATCACAGGTTTGCAGCCAGCCTCAGCAACCTCATGATGCCCTCTGCAACTTAGTGAGACCCTGTTTCAAATTAAAAACTAAAATCAAGCTGGGGGTGTAGCTTGGAGGTAGTATGTCCCTGAGTTCAATCCTCAGTACCACAAAAACAAAAGAACAAACAAAAAACAAACATTAAGTCCTTTATTTTACTAGACACAAACAAAAAAACAAACATTAAGTCCTTTATTATTTGAACAACAGATCCAAAAACCAGTTGAAGCATAATATGATGAGTTTCTATTTTTAAAAGAAACCAAACCAAGATATTAAGTGTAACATAGAAACACAAAAGTACATACGCTCATAAATACACCCCAGTGGGTGCTGACAGAGCCAGCATTCCTGGGTAAGCACCAATGTAGGATATAAAATCCCTCAGTAGCCCTGCTGCTCCCTTCAGGCTCCACCCTATGCATTTTTTGTACCCAGTGTTCCAAACCTAACCTCTCTCATTTCTAAAATCATAGACATTTGTTATTTTAAAATTTGTTTCAAATATAGTCATAAAAGTCATAGCCATCTTCTCTTGCACATTTTGTATATGACCTTCAAAAAGATGTTACACATAGCAAAAATTTATTTTCATTTCTGTAGAATATAACATTTTAAAACAATGTAATTACTATATTGTTATTGATGGATATTTTTATTTAGAAGACAGGCAGACCATTGGGTACGCTATAACAAAATTCGATAAAATGGGTAGCTTATAAAATAACAGAAATTTATTTCTTACAATTGTAGAAACTGAGAAGCCCAAGGTCAAAGCACCAGCAGATTTGGTGTCTGCTGAAGGCCAACTTTGTTGTTCATAGAGTGTACCTTCTTGCTTTGTGTTCATGGAGTGAAGTGGCTACCAAGCTCCCTTGTGTATCTTTTATAATCTCATTCAGGTGGTCTTCACCCTCAAGACATAATTGATTCAAAAGACCCTAGCTCTTTTAACATCTTCTTGGGTGTTAGGATTTCATTTTACCAATAATGAAGGATACACAAGCATTCCAACCTTAAGCAGGGTCCTTATGAAAATGCTATAAACACTGTATTATCTTTTGAAACACATGTTACCCAAGTGTAGAATTGCTAGGTCATTTGCATGATATTGAACATTTTTTTCATGTATCTATTGGCCATTTGTATCTCTTCTTTCGTGAAGTGTCTATTCATTTCAGTTGCCCACTTCTTGATCGGATTGTTTGTTTTCTTAGTGTAAAGTCTTTTAAGTTCTTTGTATATCCTAGATATTAGACCTCTGTCAGAGGGATAGCTTGCAAAGATCTTTTCCCATTCCGTAGGCTTTCTCTTTAAGCTCTAGAATGGCAAGCATTAAGAAGTCAAACAACAACAAATGTTGGCGAGAATGTGGGGAAATTGGGACTCTTCTACACTGTTGGTGGGATTGCAAACTAGTTCAACCACTGTGGAGATCAGTGTGGAGATTCCTCAGAAAACTGGGAATGGATCCACCATATGATCTGGCTATTCCACTACTGGGTATCATACCAAAGGGATTGAAATTAGAAAACAATAGTAATATATGCATACCCATGTTCATAGCAGCCCAATTCACAGTGGCCAAATTATGGAACCAACCTAGATGTCCATCAACAGATGAATGGATTACAAAATTATGGGAAATAGACACAATGGAATTCTACTCAGCAATAAAGAACAAAATAACAGCATTGGCAAGAAAATGGAAAGATCTGGAGAACATTATGTTAAGTGAGATTAGCCAATCACAAAAAATGAAGGGTCATATGTTTTCATTAATATGCGTAACTTAGGGAGTAGTGGGGACACAAAAGGGACTCCAATGACAATGGAGAACCCTCAGTGGTGCAAGGGAAGGGGTACAAGGGAAGGGCAAGGGTAAGAAAGTAGTAAATCCATGGAATTATTGTCATAAACAATGTGTATATATGAGTATGAGATTATACCAACATTATTCTCAGTGCTACATGTGGGGGGAAGGCGGGGGGATGGGGGGGAGGGACACCAAGAGCTGTGTGCATGTATGTTAACACCAAACTGATACTCATTGTGATGTGAGACTACAATGCACCAATAAAAACATAAAAAAAGGAAAAAAAAGAATTGCTAGGTCATAGTCTATGCATATGCTAAACTTTCTTGTTTGTATTTTCAAAGAGTTTCAAAATAATGGCAACAATTTACCCTCTGGTTAGAACTATTGTAGGGATCCGGCTACCCCAGTACCTCTTTGAATTACTATTATCTTTTTTTCCCCTGATTCTTTTGTGTTATTTTAATTTGCATTTCTATGATGATATTTATGCTTTATGCAACATTTCATGTGTGTATGTGTATGTGTGTGTGTGTGTGTGTGTGTGTGTGTGTGTGTGTGTTTTGCCTAATCAATTTCCTTTCCCATTCTTGAATTGGATTATTTTTTCTTATTTTTGTAGGAGTTCATATATTATAGATTCAAGTCCCTTATTAATTGCATGTGCTGTAAAGATATTCTCTGTATTAGTTTGTGAGATCTACCATAAGAAAATACCACAATTTCTGTTGGGTTAAACAACAGAAATTTATTTCTTACAGTCCTGAAGGCTGGAATTACCAGATAATGGTGTCAGAAATTTAGTTTCTCCTGAGATCTGCAGGTACTCATCTTCTCACCCTATCCTCACATGGTCTTTCCTCTGCTGCCTCTCTCAGTGTCCAAATTTCCTCTAGTCATAAAGACACCAATCCTATTGGATTAGGACCTAGGCTAAAAGCCTTGTTTAACCATAATCACCTCTTTAAAGACTTTATGGCCAATGTAGTCACATTCTGAGGTACTGAGGTTTAGGGCTTCAATATATGAATTTTGAGGGAGACATAATTCACTCCGTAATAGTGCCTTATTCTGTTGATTTCAATCTTTTGATGACTAACTTCCTAGAAATACTAAATTTTTTAGAAATTTACTCTTTTTAACTTTATTCAATTCTGAAATTTGAATTCTGAATTTGAAAAATATATATATTCTGCAACAGCTGAGTGCAAGCTACACACTATATTTAAAGCAGGTTAAATTTGTTAATTGTACTTTTAGTTTGTTGGGTTTTTTTTTCTTTTGATTTTTGTCCGCCCTCTAAATCATTACTGAGAGGAGTTTGTTACTTGGGTTCATCAATTTTCCCTTTAGTTTTGTCAATTTCTGATTTTAACCTTTGAAGCTATGAGATTAAATGCATAAAATTTAGAGCTATTATATCTTTTGTTATTATGAAATATCACATTTTTATTTTAAAGTAATTTTAGAATTATAGAAAAGTTGCAAGAGAAGTAAAAATAAATCCAATACTTCATTTATTCAGAGAACCCTTTAAATTTTACAAGCTGTCCCACTAATGTTCTTTATACAAAATCATTCAATGCCAGGGTGTTTTAGTCAGCTTTCCCACTGCTGTGACCAAAATACCTGACAAGAACAACGTAGAGGAGGGAAG
>PVJS01059136.1:0-11591 GCA_004027185.1 Glis glis | reverse complement strand
TCGATACTGAGTTTGCAAACTGTCCCAATGGAAGCCTGTGTGGCTACAAGGACTTCCGTGACAAAGACCAAACTTGTGGGGTCTATGAGTTTGCAAACCATCCCTGTAAAGGTAGAGGTGGAGGCTAAAGTCCAACACAGCAGAAATATGAATTAACAGACAAGCCCTAGGGACACTTTGGCAGCAACTAGAGCCAGCAGTCTGCCCTGCCCCTGCTGAGTCTTCAGTGATCACTGCACGATTGTCAGCAGTGGTGTTTTTGGGACAAAATAACTCAGCCAACCATGCCACAGGCTTGAAAGGCTATAAACTCTTGCCTCGTGAGGTTTGAGCACCATGATCATTGAGGCCGGTGGCTGGCAAGGTCTCACATGATCATAGCTGCCAGAGTAGCAGTGCTGTTCCTGGGGCTAAATATCTCAGCCACCCACTCCCCAGGCTCTGAAATGTATAATCCCTCCCCTGGTGGAGTGTGGGTCCAGAAAACAGGGAGGCCAGGGGCCAGCAGGGCTTCAGGCAATTGTAGGTGGCAGAGCAGCAGCAGTGTCCCTGGTGCAATTTAACTCAGAGAGCTACATGGCAGGCTGGGAATGCTACAATCTCTTGGCTAGCAGAGTTTGAGCCTGGTGAGCACAGAGGTCAGTGGCTGACAGGGTTTCATATGATTGCAACCAACAGAGCAGTGGTGGAATTCCTGGGGAATTAAACTAAAGCTCAGCCAGCCAGGGTGTAGACTCAGAATATCATAATGTCTGGCCCTGTTGAGTTTGGGCCCAGAGAATACAGTGGCCTGCAGCCAACCAGACACTGCTGCTTGCCTGCACTGGCTAAGTACTATATCCTGATAGAGGTTCTGGCGGACTAGCTCACAATTCTGAATACATGAGACAGATTCGTTGAGGCAAATATATACCCCCAGCACATCACTTATTATAAAGGAGCAATGAAGCCAGGCGTGATGGCACATGCTTGTAATCCCAGTACTTGGGAGGCTGAGACCGGAGGATTTGGATTCGCAGCCAGCCTCAGCTACTTAGTGAGGCCCTGCGCAACTTCGTGAGACCAGGTTTCAAAATAAAGAATAAAAAATAGGGCCGGGGGTGTAGCTTGGCCTGGGTTCAATCCCCAGTACCGCAAAAAAAAAAAAAAAGAAAAGAAATCAGAGCCTGGGCATGGTGGTGCACATTTGTAATCCCAGTACTTGGGAGGCAGAGACAGAAGGTTCACTGCCAGCCTCAGTTACTTAGTGAGGCACTCTTTCAAAAATAAAGAATAGAAAATAGGGCAGGGGATATAGCTCAGAGGTAGAATGCCCCTTGGTTCAATCCTCAGTACTACAAAAAAAAAAAAGAAGAAATCAGAGGAAAGTATACAGTTCTTTCATACAGGATATGAAAGAACTTATCATTGAAGAAATCAAGGCCCTAAATAAGAATTAGAAAGAGACCCTGAATGAAATTAAGGAAGCAATAAATGAAATAAATTCCTCAATATAAACCATCACTGGCAGACTAGACCACATGGAAAACAGAGCCTCACTCTTCAGAGCCAGCTCATTCGAAACTGACCACAAAGTCACAATATACAGAGGACAGAAAGACATGATCAGAATATGCAAATTAATACATTTAATTGACCACATAAATACAACTAAGGACAAAAATCACATGACCATCTCAAGAGATGCTGAAAAAACATTTGACAAAATCCAACACACATGCATGTTAACAACACTGCAGAAAACTGGAATAAAAAGAACTTATCCCAATATCATAAAGGCAATGTACAGTAAACCCAAAGCCAATATCACACTGAATGGGGAAGAATTTCATTTAAAATCAGGAACAAGACAAGGATACCCACTATTACTACTCCTTTTCAATATAGTATTCAAAACTCCTGCCAGAGCAGTAAGGCAAGAAAAGGAAATCAAAGGAATACAAATAGGAAAACAAGAGATGAAATTATCCCTATTTTCAAATGACATGATGCTATACTTAGAAGACCCCAAAACTCAACCAAAAGACCTCTAGACCTAATTAACAAATTCAGCCAAGTAGCAGGATACAAAAATCAATAGCTTTTATACATGCCAATCACAAACCCAATAAGAAAAAAATCCAGAAATTAATTCTATTCACTGTAACCTCAAAAACAATAAAATACCTAGGAATAAATCTAGCCAAGAAGGTAAAAGACTTCTACAATGAAAACTGTAAAAAACTACAGAAAGAAATTGAAGATCTTAGAAGATGAAAGATGTCCTATGCTCTTGGATAGGCAGAATATTATCAAAATGGCCATTCTGGATGGGTGTGGAGGTGCATGCTTTGTAATCCTAGTACTTGGGGGGATGAGAAAGGTAGATCACAGGTTTGATGACAACCTCAGCAATCAGTGAGACTCTCCTCAACCTAGCAAGACCCTGTTTCAAAATAAAAATAAAAATAGGGCTGGGGGTGTAGTTCGGAGGTAGAATGCCCCTGGGCTTGAGCCGGGCATGGTGGTGCACACTTGTAATCCCAGTACTTGAGAGCCTGAGACAGGAGGATAGCAGGTTCACGGCCAGCCTCAGCTACTTAGTAAGGCCCTCTGCATCTTAATGAGACCTTGTTTCAAAATAAAAGAATAAAAAATAGGGCTGGGGGTATAGCTCGGAGGTAGAATGCCCCTGGGTTCAATCCTTGGTAACACACACACACTCTCTCTCTCTCTCACACACACACACACACACACACACACACAGACACACGCCATTCTACCAAAAGTGATCTACAGATTCAAAGAGCTAGGAAAAAATCAGTCCTAAATTTCATTTGGAAGTCAGGCGTGGTGGTGCATGCTTGTAATCCCAGTATTTAGGAGGCTGAGACTGGAGGATCCGGGTTCGCGGCCAGCCTCAGCTACTTAGTGAGGCCCTCTGCAACTTAGAGAGACCCTGTTTCAAAATAAAGAATAAAGCCAGGCGTGGGGGTGCACGCTTGTAATCCCAGTACTTGGGAGGCTGAGACTGGAAGATCCGGGTTCGCGGCGAGGCTCAGCTACTTAGTGAGACCCTGTTTCAAACTAAAGTATAAAAAATAGGGCCAGGGGTATAGCTCGGAGGTAGAACGCCCCTGGGTTCAATCCCCGGTACCACCGAAAAAAAAAAAAAAAAGAATAAAAAAATAGGGCTGGGGGTATAGCTCAGAGGTAGAATGCCCCTGGATTCAAACCCCAGTACCAAAAAAAATTTTTTATATGGAAAATATATGAATAGCTATAGCAATTCTCAGCAATAAGAACCATGTAGGAGGCATCACAATACCTGCCTTCAAATTATACTATACAATTATAGTATAATTTACAATAATAAAAACAGCATGGTATTGGCACAAAAACAAACACAGACCAATGGAACAGAATAGAAGATACAGAAACAAATCCACACACTTAGAGCCAACTGATTTTGACAAAGGTGCCAAAAACATACGTTGGAGAAAAGTTAGCTGTTTCAACAAATGGTGTTTGGAAAACTGGTTATCCATTTGTAGAAAAATGGAATTAAACCCCAACCTCTCACCCTGCACAAGAGTCAACTCAAGATAGATCAAAGACCTGGATATTAAAACAGAGATTTTGAAATTACTAGAGGAGGGCATAGGACCAACACTCCCATGTATAGGCACAGGTAGATACTTTCTCAATAAGACCCCCAAAAGCAGGGTGTGGTGGCGCACACCTGTATTCCTAGTACTTGGGAGGCTGACACAGGAGGATTGCAGGTTCGAGGACAGTCTCAGCAAGTAGTGAGAATCTCAACAACCTAGTGAGACCCTGATTAAAAATAAAAATAAAATAGGGCTGGGGTGTATCTCTGAGGTAGAATGCCCCTGGGTTCAATCCCCAGTGTCCCCCCACATGCCCCCAAAGCTCAGGAAATTAAAACAAGAATTAATAAATGGGATGGCATTAAAGTTAAATTTAAAAGTTTCTGTTCAGCAAAGAAACCACCAAGAGTCTAAAGAGAGTCTACAGAATGGAAAAAGATCTTTGCCTGCTACTCCTCTGACAAAGGACAAACACACAGTATATACAAAGAACTTAAAAGACTTAACACTAAAAAAACCCAAATAACCCAATAAAATGGGAAATATTCAGACACCTTACAAAAAAGGAAATACAAATAGCCAATAAATATATGAAAAAATGTTCAACATCATTAGCAATCAGGGAGATGAGAATCAAAACTACACTGATTCCATCTAACCCAATTAGAATGGCAATCATCAAGTCAAACAACAGTAAATGCTGGCAAGGATGTGGGGAAATAGGAACTCTTATACACTTTTGGTGGGATTGCAAATTAGTACAGCTGCTATGGAGATCAGTCTGGAGATTACTCAGAAAACTGGGAATGGATCCACCATATGTTCTAGTGATACCATTCCTGGGTATCTTGCAAAGGGACTGAAATCAGAATATTATAATACATGCATATCCATGTTTATAGTAGCACAATTCACAACAGCCAAATTACAGAGTCAACCTAGGTGTCTAGCAATAGGTGATTCAAAACTATGGTATACATACACACAGTGGAATTCCACTCAGCAATAAAGAACAAAATTATGTCACGGATGGATCTGGAGAACATTATGTTAAGTGAGATTAGCCAGTCACAGAAAGTGAAGGTCATATGTTTCCTCTCATATGCAGAAGCTAGGGAGTAATCAAGATATACAAGAGGGACTTTAGATAACAAAGGAGAAAACCAATGGAGCAATGGAGGGGGTGTAGGAGAGGACGGTGGTGGTATAAAGGGAGAATTAATAAAGGAAACACTTCCACTGACATTATGTACATATGTGAATTTACCAATGCCAATCTCAGTATCATGTATGGAGAAGGGAAGGAAGGAGGGAGGGAGCCAGAGGAAGCTCACAAAGTGCTGTGTGCATGTATGTCCCTATTATTCTGAACTATATTATGATGTGAAACTACAATGCATCAATAAAAGTGCGCGCGCGTGCGCGCGCACACATACACACATACACACACACACACACACACACACACACACACACAGTACTGCTTATCAGGTGCTGGGGAGGAGAGGGATGGGTGGAGGTGGAAAGAGATTAACTGGTGCAAAGACACAGCTATATAGGAAGAATAAATTCTGACACACTACTACACAGAAGGGTGATGTACTAAGTCAAAAGAGGATTTTGAATGTCCTCATCACAAAGAAACATTACATGTTTCGAATGTTCAATCCCCAGTACCAGGAGAAAAAAAAAAGATTAACAGAGGAATCACCAAGCTATCAAAACTTTCCTCAACTCCAATGATAAACTGATGATCGGGTACAATATTGCTATCATTTGATTTTTTACTTATAAATTTTCTTGACTATTACAACTGTCTCCTTGTATGTTAAACAAAAGATCCTAGCTGGGTGTAGTGGTGCACGCTTGTAATCCCAGTACTTGGGAGGCTGAGACAGGAGGATGGCAGGTTCGCAGCCAGCCTCAGCAAATTAGTGAGACCCTGTTTCAAAATAAAAAAGGACTGAGGGTATAGCTCAGAGGTAGAATGCTCCTGGGTTCAATCCCCAGTAAAACACATAAACATACACATGATCCTAAAAAAAATTGAAGAAAACCATCCTGTGTGAATAATACATATGTGCTTCCATTTACCTGAGACATCCATCTGTCATCTCCTTGAATATCTTCCGCTGCATGTGGAATAGCTGCTGGGTTTGAGTCTCCTTGGCTCATTCTACACCTAAGAAAGAACATCCATGTCATGTCCATTTATTAACAGGAATGCTTCTTACCACTTACTTAAATATAAGAAATTTTATTTTTTATTTTTTGTGTGGTATTAGGGATTGAACGCAGGGGCATTCTACCCCGGTTCTATTTTATTTTTCATTTTGAAACAGGGCATAAGTTGCTGAGGATGTCCTCAAACCTGCAATCTTCCTATCTCAACCTCCCAAGTACTGGGATTACAAGTGTGTGCCACCATGCCCAGCTAAATATCAAAAATTTAAATAATTGATTTCACTGTGGGTTTTGCCTAGAAACTCAACTGGGGATTATTTTCAACACAGCAGTGATTGGAATCCACTAGTTACTAAATATCACACTAACGACTGTAGCACAGATTATAATAGAACTGGTCATAGGCACTAGTTTTTGACAAATTTTTACTAGGTATTTTTATTTTCGGCAGGTTTCCGGTAACAAAAATTTCACGATGAGCTCAAGTATGACATCTGATGGTATGAAAGAAGGAATAAGTAAAATCCAGAAAAATCAGAAATGCTAATCTTCTAGAACCATTGGGATACCAGGCATTTTCAACCAATTCTGGAGAATATATACTAGAAACAACAGGTTTCAAATGCAAAGGACAATGAAAGAAAAAAATCCAGGATTTTGTGTCTGATACAAAAGGAGGCTTTGCTGGGCACAGTGGTACACACCTGTAATCCCAGCAACGCGGAGCCTAAGGCAGGAGGATCACAAGTTCAAGACCTGGGCTTGAGGTGATTTCAGTCCCCATGAGTATACAAGCTCTATGTTTTATACATATGATCTCCAATTCTCAAAAAGTTTTTTTTTTTTTTTTTGCGGTACCGGGGATTGAACCCAGGGGTGTTCTACCTCCGAGCTACACCCCGGGCCCTATTTTTTATCCTTTATTTTGAAACCCGGTTTCACGAAGTTGCGGAGGGCTAGCTGAGGCTAGTCGCGAACCCGGATCCTCCGGTCTCTGCCTCCCAAGTACTGGGATTACAAGCGTGCGCCACCACGCCCGGCTTCAAAAAGTATTAAAAATGGAGAGAGTAAGGATCAGAAAAGTTAGGTAATTTGTGCAACAAATGAGTCAGGGAGATTTAAAATTAGGTTTGCTTGACTCCAATAATGTCGCATTTGGCCCACCGATCACAAATCAGGTCATGCTGACTCCCTGTAGGGAAATTTATATCTAACTCTTTCACCAAGGAAACATGCAACACGGAGCTAAAAAACCTATGTAGCCAGGCCAGGTGGTGCATGCTTCAGGAGGATCACAAGTTTGAGGCCAGCCTGGGTAACTAGACCCTGTCTCAAAATAAAAAATAAGGGACTAGAGATGTAACTTAAGTAGCAGACACTTGTCTAGCTTGCACAAAGCCCTGGGTTGAATCCCCACCACCCCTACCCCCCAAAGAAGTACGATTCTTTCTGAAAATCAGAAAGCTCTTACTAGCCTTAAGGTGGACAAGGGACAATGAAACTTTTCCATTTTAAGATTTAAAAATTTTGAATTGATATATGTAAAAAAAAAGTAACATACACCTCCATTTTATACTAACTGAAAACTCTACTCCTTAAATTTTCAAGTAGATCTCAAAAATCAGCCATTTCCTCAGTTTATTCTCACTTGTTTTCTTACCAGAAGAAATTCTTAACATGTTAGGTATTGCTAAGACAAAAGTTAACTGACAAAGAGTTAACTAAGAGTATAACTGAGCTAGGCGTGGTGGCGTATACCTCTAATGTGGTACTTGGGAGGCTGAAACAGGAGGATTCCAAGTTTGAAGCCAGCCTCAGCACCCTAGTGAGGCCCTCAGCAAATTTAGCAAGACCCTGTTTCAAAATAAAAAATAAATAGGGCTGGGGTTGCAGTTCAGAGATAGAATGCCCCACAGTTCAATCTCCAGTACCACACACAAAAAGAGTACAGCTGAAAGCCAGGGTGTGGTGGCACACACCTGTAATCCCAGTAGTGGGGAGGCTGAGACAAAAGGATCACAGGTTCGAGACCAGCCTCTGCAACTTAATGAGACTCTCAGCAACATAATGAAACCCTGCTTCAAAACAAAAACTAAAAAGGGCTGGGGGTACAGCTTGGAGGTAGAATATCTCTAGGTTCAATCCCCAGTACCACACACACACACAAAGAACAGAAAGAGCTGTTTTAAAAAATTCAAGGGTTACTAGGAAAAGATAGTAGGTTTATTATTCTGAAAGACCCCAAATCATAAAGAGGGCTAGTGGATGAAATGTACAGTGAGATTTAAAAATTAAAAAAATTGAATTTCTTCAATTTTTTGGAAGGCCCTGGAGATTGAATCCAGAGCCCTGAGCATGCAAGGCATACTCTTTACCACTTGGTTGCACCCCCAGCATAGTGAGATAAATTTCAAATAAATATGAGTACAGACAAATTATCTGTTTCACGGTAGATTTCTCTCAATGGAGACACAAAGAAAGACTAGGTGAATATGTATTAGCAAAGCATAAAGTAAGCCTATAAGTAAAGGCTGATTCAGATTAATGGGATCTAAACAATTGAATATTTTGGAACTTTTTTGAAATATATTCCAATATATTTCTGTATAAATTAAGTATCTGAATTACTGTTAATGTATATGTCACATTATTAGTAAAATTAACTTTTCCCTTTTTTCTGAGGTACTGGAGATTGAACCCAGGAGCATTCTACCGCCGAGCTATAACCCCAGCCCTATTTTTTATTCTTTATTTTGAAACAGGGTCTTACTAAGTTGCGGAGGGCCTCACTAAGTAGCTGAGGCTGGCTGTGAACCTGTGATCCTCCGGTCTCAGCCTCCCAAGTACTGGGATTACAAGTGTGCGCCACCATGCCTGGCTTATTTTTCCTTTTTAAACTTAAAAAACAATTGTTAAAAAATAAGTTTTTAGAGGTGCATAGCCTTTCAAGGCCAATGATTGACATAAACTTTAACATCTCTTTAGATTTATGATTCAATTTACAGGCATGCACTTTCAGAATTCATCCTACAGGTAAATACCTTATCTAAAATAATTACAATTAAGCAGGACATGGTGGCCCATGTCTGTAATTCTAGTACTTGGGAGACTGAGATAGGAAGATGGCAGGTTCCAGGCCAGCCTCAGCAACTTAGCAAGATCCTGTTTCAAAATAGGGCTGGGGATGTAGCTTAGTGGTTGAGCACTTACCTAGCATATATTAAGGTGTGCACCACCATGCCTGGCTGCCCAAAGGTAATCTTACATGATATTTGCAGTGGTGAGGACCTGGGTTTGATCCTCACCACTGCAAAAATATAAAGAACTCTTTTTTTGGTACTGGGAATTGAACTCAGAGGTATTTAACCTCTGAACTACACCCCAGTCCTATTTTTTATTCTTATTTTGAAACGGGGTCTCACTAGGTTGATGAGTCTCACTACTTGATCAGGCTGTCCTTGAACCTGTGATCCTCCTGTCTCAGCCTCCCAAGTACTGGGATTACAAGCATGCACCACAACACCTGGCTTAAAAGAACTCTAAAAAAAGATTAAAAAGGGCTGGGGGTGTAGCTTGGAGGTAGAATGCTGCTGGGTTCAATTCCCAATCCCCCCCCAAATAAAATAAAATAATTACAATTGATTTTATTAAGAACAAGACCCTGTGCCAGGAGCTTTGTTATTTAAATTAAATTGAAGCTCAGAGATGTAAGGAATTTGATCCCTGGAATAGAACTGGGATTTGAAATTGGAATGATTTATAGGTTGAGTATCCCTTATCTGAAATGTTTAGAACCAGAAGTGTTTGGGATTTTGGTCTCTGGAATATTTGTATATACATAATAAGGTATCTTGGGGATGGGAACCAAGTCTAAACACGAGGTTTACCTATGTTTCATATTACCTTATATACACAGCCCAAAGTTGTGTTTTTTGGTGGCCCAGGGACATTCTACCTTTAAGCTACATTCCCAGCCCTTTGTAATTTGAAACAGGGTCTTGTTAAGTTACAGTGCACTGGCCTTGAACCTGTGATATTCCTCTTTTAGCCTCCTAAGTACTGGGATTACAGGTGTGCACCACCATGCCCGGATGCCCAAAGGTAATTTAACACAATATTTTCAGTGTGTCTGCATTTTGACTTTGACCCATCACATGAAGCCAAGCATGGAATTTTCCAGTAGTGGAATGTGTCAGCACTCAAAAAAAATTCAGATTTTGGAGCATTTTGGATTTTTGGATTAGTGATGCTCAACCTATTACTGCTGAGCAAAACACAGCCTACTACCCTTCAGCAAAGGATGTTATGTCCTACTACATCCTATGTAGAAAACATTCTATGAAACAGTAATAAATTCTAACTTACCACATTGTTTCACTTATTTATCACTACCCAAACCTAAAGGCATTCTGATACTGCGAGTGAAACACTCCCATCTGAACCCTCTATTTCTTCATTGGTAAAATGAAAAAGGCATGTGGGTAAAGAAACTGAGGAACCAAATGTCAGCTGTCTGAAGCTAAAAGGCAGTTAAAATTGGGAGAAGATTGAAAAATATTCGTGATTTAGGTGCACGCTTGTAATCTCAGTACTTGGGAAGCTGAGACAGGAGGATCCGGGTTCGCGGCCAGCCTCAGCTACTTAGTGAGGCCCTCTGCAACTTAGTGAGACCCTGTTTCAAAATAAAGAATAAAAAAATAGGGCTGAGGGTGTAGCTCGGAGGTAGAATGCCCCTGAGTTCCATCCCCAGTACTGCCAAAAACAAAAAAACAAAACAAAAAACTTAGTCTTTTCTTCCTCCCATATAAATATAAGGTCATGCAAGGCCAAAGTATCTGAGCAAAAATTTGTTTCTTTGTGCCTTCAGAAATTTGGATTTTGCATTATTTTGCCAAATACAAAGTAGCTTTCAGCCAGGCATAATGGTGCACGCTTGTAATCCCAGTACTTGAGAGGCTGAGACAGGAGGATCACAGGTTAGAGGCCAGCCTCAGCTACTTAGTGAGGCCCTCCGCAACTTAGTAAGACCCTGTTTCAATAATAAAGAATAAAAAATAGGGCTGAGGGTATAGCTCGGAGGTAGAATGTCCCTGGGTTCAATCACCCATACTGCAAAAAACAAAAACAAAAAAGTAGGTTTCACAGTTTTACTTGTGCCTATGGCTTGGTAGAAATTTTTTTTTTTTTTTTTTTTTTGGTGCTAGGGATCAAACCCAGAAGGGTTCTACCTCTGAGCTACATCCCCAGCCTGATTTTATTTTTTATTTTGAAACAGGGTGTTTACTAAATTGTGGAGGCCTTCACTAAGTTGCTGAGGCTGGCTGGGAACTTGTGATCATCCTGTCTCAGCCTCCCAAGTACTGGGATTACAAGTGCTAGCTCCTTGGTAACATTTTTAAACAACCAGAAAAGAAAAACTGAGCCATGTACAAGACCCTATGTTCAATGGATGGATGGATGGATGGAAGAAAGGAAGGAAGGAAGGGCCATAAACCCATGAGATCTCCTTTTTAAAAACCAGGCTGAGCCGGGTGTGGTGGCACATGCTTGTAATCCCAGTACTTGGGAGGCTGAGACAGAAGGATCTCAGGTTCACAGCCAGCCTCGGCTACTTGGTGAGATCCTCTGCAACTTAGTGAGACCCTGTTTCAAAATAAAGAATAAAAAATAGGGCTGGGGGTGTAGCTCGGCGGTAGAATGCCCCTGGGTTCCAGCTCCAGTTCCATAAAAAAAAACAAAAACAAAAACAGGCCGGGCGTGGTGGCGCACGCTTGTAATCCCAGTACTTGGGAGGCTGAGACAGGAGGATCCAGGATC
>PVJS01059135.1:0-11588 GCA_004027185.1 Glis glis | reverse complement strand
GACATTTCAGTGTGTGTGTGTGTGTGTGTGTGTGTGTGTGTGTGTATGTGTGTGTATGGTACTGGGGATTGATCCCAGGGGCATTCTACCTCTGAGCTACACCCTCAGCCCTATCTTATTTATTTATTTATTTATTTATTTATTTATTTATTTTTGCAGCACTGGGGATTGAACCCAGGGGCATTCTACCTTCGAGCTACACCCCCAGCCCTATTTTTATTCTTTATTTTGACACAGGGTCTCACTAAGTTGCGGAGGGCCTCACTAAGTAGCTGAGGCTGGCCCCGAACCTGGATCCTCCTGTCTCAGCCTCCCAAGAAGTGGGATTACAAGTGTGCGCCACCATGCCCAGCTTATTTTTTATTTTGAAACAGGGTCTCACTAAGTTGCTGAGGCTAGCCTCAAACCTGTGATCCTCCTGTGTCAGCCTCCAAAGTACTAGTATTACAGGTGTGCACCACTGTGCCTGGCCTAAAGCCTCCTTTTTAATGTGGAAATTAAGAGCTGGGCGTGGTGGCGCACACTTGTAATCCCAGTACTTGGGAGGCTGTGACAGGAGGATCCGGGTTCGCAGCCAGCCTCAGCTGCTTAGTGAGGCCCTCAGCAACTTAGTGAGACCTTGTTTCAAAATAAAGAATAAAATAGGGCTGGGGGGTGAAGGCCGCTGGGTTCAATCCCCAGTACAAAAAAAAAAAAAAAAAAGAAAGAAAATTAAGGAAACTCCTGATTTGGAGTTGATGAAGGAGAAGAAGAATGTAGAGGGGGAAAATGGTGTTTCTGCTTCTGGGGAAGATTAACATAAACACAATAAAACTGGCTGAAGACCATGGCCCATTTGATGGGTTTGTTTGCAGAATCGGTGTGTACTGTTATTTCTCTGGTATTTACAAAGAGGCTGAATTTGCCAGGCGTGGTGGCGCACGCTTGTAATCCCAGTACTTGGGAGGCTGAGACCGGAGGATCCCGGTTCGCGGCCAGCCTCAGCTACTTAGTGAGGCCCTCCGCAATTTAGTGAGACCCTGTGTCAAAATAAAGAATAAAAAATGGGTCTGGGTGTGTAGCTCGGAGGTAGAATGCCCCTGGGTTCCATTCCCAGTACCACACACAAAAAAAAGAGGTTGAATTCAAGCTTACCCCGGCCCCGCCCCCACGTTGTGCTTTGAATCTTGAGAAGCTGAGTGGGTTTTTGTGGTAGTTTCTACTTCTGTAGTGAGCTCTGTAATGGATTTTAAACAAGCAACAGCAGCAAAGAATGAAGAAGACGGAATGAGGTTGGGCGGCTGTGCACAGGTGGTGAAGATGGCGGAGGAGGACCCAGGAGATTCGGAGCCGATAGAACGCCATTGCAGCAGCTAGCTGCAACTCTCCAGGGAGTTCAAAGGATGGGACAGTGCGGTCCGGTTACCTATCCCAGCAACTCCGGAGCACAGGTCACGGGAAGCGCTCGTCTTTGGTAGTTAGATGCCACAATTGGAACAAGGAGAGCCCTGTCTAGCATTCCCCAGACACCACACAGTGAGAAGCAACCCCAGGCTTCTGTCTTCTCTCTCCAGGGCGAGGTGACACCGGCTAGGGTCCATTTCGCCCTCCTCGTCAAATCAGCTTCTGTGTCTCCCTTGTTTTAGAGAAAGTGAACCCCACACTCTTTTCAACCACAATGGACAATGCGGGCTTTGTGGATTCTTGCTGGAGGCTGAAAAGTGAGAATCTGGAACCTGGGGCATCAGTGGCCCCAGGCGGGCGGGTCCGACCCACTTACTAGGTCCGTTCTAACTCCCCAGCTCTGCAGTTTTTACCCAAGCTGCAGTCCTTCCCATCTCTTGACTTTGCAAAGAAACGTTGCAAAGTTAGCTGCAGGTGCCTGGGTAGGGATTTAAGGAGGAATCTGTCACCGATAGATGTAGGCTTTGGTGATTGTTAATAGTGACATCTATTAGACAGTTTTTATTTATTTATTTATTTATTTATTTATTTATTTATTTGCGGTACTGGGAATTGAATCCAGAGGCATTGTACCTCCGAGCTACACCCCCAGCCCTATTTTTTATTCTTTATTTTGAAACAGGGTCTCACGAAGTTGCGGAGGGCCTCACTAAGTAGCTGAGGCTGGCCGCAAACCCGGATCCTCCTGTCTCAGCCTCCTAAGTACTGGGATTACAAGCGTGTGCCACCATGCCTGGCTATTAGACAGTTTTAAGATTTTTTTTTTGGTACTTCAGCCCTATTTTATGTTTTATTTTGAAACAGGGTCTTGTTAAATTACTGAGGCTGGCCGCGAACCTGGATCCTCCAGTCTCAGCCTCCCAAGTACTGGGATTACAAGCGTGTGCCACCACGCCCGGCTATTAGAACTGTTTTAGAGAGAAGTTGCACAGCTAGTAAATGACCAAAGCTGACCCCAAAGGGCAAGAAAGGAGGGGCATTCCAGGTGAGGTTGTGGGCTGGGGATAGGGAAAGGAGACTAGATTCCAAATGCAAAATTTACCTATTTGCAAATTTGCATAGGGCCACTTCTCTCCTGCAATATAAAACCTGAAAACTGGTCCTTTCCAGGACAGCAAGTTTATAAACTTGTTTGCATCTTAGTCAGGTGCAACTTGTCCAGCATTATGAAAAGCAGCACTGAATTGTTTTGCCAGCCTTCAAAGATGCTTTGGCCTCTTTCATAATACTTCCCAGGGCCTATTGAAGCCTTCTTATTATTTGCTAGATTGGGGATTTTTATATCTCTTTAATGAGTGAGATCATCCCATAATTCCACTTTAAAATAAATTAGAAAAGTGTTACTGCTTCTTCTACTTTCTGGACAATTTTATATAAGGTTGGATTTGCTGTTCCTTAAAGGTTTGGTAGAACTCACCCACAGGATTGAATCCTTGTTTGTCATCCCCTGGGCCAGCCAGGCCGGCCAGGTTCCATTGCTCAAAAGTTCCCAAACTCGTGAGGCCCTCTGCAACTTAGCGAGACCCTGTTTCAAAATAAAGAATAAAAAATAGGGCTGGGAGAGGGCGTGGTGGCACACGCTTGTAATCCCAGTACTTGGGTGGTGGAGACCGGAGGATCCAGGTTTGCGGCCAGCCTCAGCTACTTAGTGAGGCCTCAGCTACTTAGTGAGGCCTCCGCAACTTCGTGAGACCCGGTTTCAAAATAAAGTGTAAAAACTAGGGCTGGGGATGTAGCTCAGAGGTTGAAAGCCCCTGGGTTCAATCCCCTGTACCGCAAAAAAAAAAAAAAAAAAAAAAATAGGGCTAGGGGTGTAGCCCAGAGGTAGAATGCCCCTGGGTTCAATCCCCAGTACTGCAAAAAAAAAAAAAAAAAAAGTTCCCAAACTCGCCAGGCGTGGTGGCACATGCCTGTAATCCCAGTACTTGGAAGGCTGAGACAGAAGGATCACAGGTTCGAGGCCAGCCTCAGCAACTTAGCAAGGCCACGAAACAAAAACAAGCTTTTTCTTTCCTGAGTGTTTTAGTTTTTTAAAATTTTTTATTTATTATTATTTTTCTTTTGCAGTACCAGGGGCATTCTACCTCTGAGCTCCACCCCTAGCCCAATTTTATTCTTTTATTTTGAAACTGGGTCTCACTAAGTTGCAGAGGGCCTCACTAAGTAGCTGAGGCTGGCCGCGAACCCACGATCCTCCTGTCTCAGACTCCCAAGTACTGGGATGACAAGCATGCACCAGACGCCCGGTCCCTGAGTGTTTTAGAACATACCGTTCCCTCGACCTCCCCACTCTTCTTATCCCGAGTCACGCTCTGCCTAAATGTCACCTCGTCTGACACCCTTCTCTGGTCGTGTCATCTCAGCCTGGCTCTCGTTCTCACTTGCTCTTCTTTCTCTCAGCATCCCGAGTGTGATCTTGATAATTGCTGTGGTTTGGACGTGTAACATCCACGTGCCGAAGGCTGAGTCCCCAGCCAGGGCTCCTCTGGGATGTGGTGGAACGTTTGAGATGCGGGGCCTGGTGCAGCGGGAGGCCATGTAGCGTGTGGCCACGCCCTCAGAGGGGTTTGTGGGGCCCCATCTTTTCCTTTCCCTTTTGCTTCCCAGTCATGAGGTCAGCACTTTTGCTCCACCACATGCTCCCGCCACAATGTCCTGCCTCGACACAGGTCCAGAAGCAACAGGGCAGCTCACCATGGACCGAAATCTCTAAAACTAAGAGCCCAAATATACTTTTTCTCTTGACAGTTTGGTTGCCCCGGGTATTTGTTAGAGTAACGAAAGCTGACTAACACACAAATGATCACTCATTCTGACTTGTGCAGCGACTTGTTGGTTTACGTGTTTTATCAATATGAGGACAAAGGCTGTGTCTGTCATCCACACCAAGCTCAGCCCAGTGGTTGGAACATGGAAAGAACTTAAGAAATACTGATTAGGCTGGGCGTGGTGGCACACCCCTGTAATCCCAGTACTTGGGAGGCTGAGACTGGAGGATTGCAGGTTCACGGCCAGCCTCAGCTACTTAAGCCCTCCGCAACTTAGTGAGGCCCTGTTTCAAAAAATAAAGAATAAAAAATAGGGCTGGGGGTGTAGCTTGGAGGTAGAATGCCGCTGGGTTCAATCCCCAGTACTGCAAAAAAGAAAAAAAAAGTGTCTGGCACATGGAAAGAACTTAAGAAATACTAATTAGGCTGGGTATGGTGGCACATGCCTGTAATCCCAGTACTTGAGAGGCTAAGACAGAAGGATCACAGGTTCCAGGTCAGCCTCAGCAATTTAGTGAGGCCCTCTGCAACTTAGTGAGATCTGTTTCAAAATTAAAAATAAACCAACCTGGGCGTGGTGGCACACGCTTGTAATCCCAATACTTGGGAGGCGGAGACTGGAGAATCCAGGTTGCTACCAGCCTCAGTTACTTAGTGAGGCCCTCCGCAACTTAGTGAGACCCTGTTTCCAAATAAAGAATAAAAAATAGGACTGAGGGTGTAGCATGGAGGTAGAATGTCCCTGGGTTCAATCCCCAGTACTGCAAAAAAATAAAAAATAGACCAAAATAGGGTTGGGGTATAGCTCAGAGGTAAAATGCCCCTGAGTTCAATCCCCAGTATAAGCAAACAAAAAACAAACACAAAACAAAACAAAAAAACTCTCATTAAACAAACGATTGGTTGATTGGTTATTTTCCCTTCATTTCAATTATACATAAAGCTGGAAGGGACCCATAACTCAGTGGTCCCAAGTTTCTTTTAGTTGAAGAGCCTATTCCTCTTGGAAAATTTTTTTATCTTTCCTAGTGAGAAACCAGTCAGTTTAAGTGTGCATGAATCAAGTTATATTAAAATATGCTGGGCATGGTGGCGCACACTTGTAATCCCAGTGCTTTGGGAGGTGGAGACCGGAGGATCCGGGTTCGCGGCCAGCCTCAGTTCTCTCGCTCTCTCTCTCCCTGTCTCTCTCTCTCTCTCTCTCTCTCTCTCTCTCTACCTAGTGAGGCCCTCCGCAACTTCGTGAGACCCGGTTTCAAAATAAAGTATAAAAAAATAGGGCTGGGGGCGTGGCGCGGAGGTAGAATGCCCCTGCGTTCAATCCCTGGTACCGCAAAAAAAAAAAAAAAGTTATATTAAAATATTTGCAAAATAAACTAGTGGGCCTGTAATCCCAGTACTCAGGAGGCTGAAACAGGAGAATCACAGGTTCAAGGACAGTCTCAGCACTGTAGTGAGACCCTGTTTCAAAACAAAAAAGGGTTGGGGTATAGCTTGGAAGTAGAATGTCCCTGGGTTAAATCCCCAGTAAAATAAATAAATAAATAAATAAATAAATAAATAAATAAATAAGGAAGTGAACAAACAAACTAAACTAGTGGGGGCTTGGGGAATAGCTGTGGATACTACTTGCCCTCCCTTCAACTTTTTTTGTTCTCTTTAGGTTTTGTTGTCAGCAAACTAATGACTATTTTTATAGGCTCCCATTTTGTTTATCTTACTCATAATTTTTGCCTTGAAATCTACTCTTGAGTATAACCATTTTAGACTTCTTTTGTTTATTGTTTGTGTTCCGGTCAGCATTCTCACAGCCATAATCTAAAGACCCGATCACGTAGCTTAGGGGAAGGAAGACTGATTTTCTTACAGTTTCGGGCTCAGTTCATGTGAGACCGGGGACCGCGGATCTCAGGGCATGGCGGCAGGAGGTAGAGAGAGGGAGAGCACATGGGCTGTGCTCCTCACATCATGGACGCCGGAAGCAAGGGAGAGAACAGGGGGAGGAGGAACCAGATATAATCCCTAGGGCTGCATCCCCCAGGGACCACCTTCTCCAGCCACCACCCAGATAAATCCATAATGGATTTAATGGATTTTTAATGTAATCCCACTGCTGGGATTACAACCCTCATGGCTCAACTATATCAACCCTAACCTCTATCAACCCTCTTCAGGGGACATTTTATATCTAACAATAACAGTTTGCAGGGCATGTTTTTCCAATCCATGTATTTTTAACCTTTCCAAGTCCTTAAAGTGTGTCTCTTATAGACAACATATACTTGAGTCTTTCTTTTTGTTATCCATTCTGACAACCTCTATCTTTTATTTGGAATGTTTAGTCCTTTTACATTTAACCTATTCATTGATTTGATCGGATTTGGGTCTACATGTTATTCTTTCTTCTTTTTTTTTTTTTTGCGGTACCGGGGATTGAACCCAGGGTCGTTCTACGTCCGCGCTACACCCCCAACCCTATTTTTTATAGTTTATTTTGAAACCGGGTCTCACAAAGTTGCGGAGGGCCTCACTAAGTAGAGCGAAAGAGACAGGGAGAAAAGGAGAGAGAGAGATTATTCTTTCTTCTTGATTTGTCCTCCCATGTATTCTTCTTCTCTACTATTTCTTTCTTGGCTTTTTTTTTTTTTAGGAGTAGCTGAATATTTTAAAAAATTCCACTTAAGCCAGGCATGGTGGCGCACGCTTGTAATCCCAGTACTTGGGAGGCTGAGACAGGAGGATCCGGGTTCGCGGCCAGTCTCGGCTATTTAGTTCAATCCCCAGTACCGCCAAAAATAAATAAGTAAATAAAATAAAAATAAATAAATAAATAATCACTGAGAAGGCTGCAGGAAGACACTTTATTGTAATACCCAATTGCGGGCATTTTCACCTGATAAACTGGGTTTATTCATCCTCTTTTTTTATTTAAATTTCACTGAGCACCCAAGTCTTCCTCCTGTCATGCAAATCAGGTCTCTGTATTTCTTTGTGCAATATCAAATTTTTTTTTTGTGATACCGGGGATTGAACACAGGGGTGTTCTACCTCCCCGCTACACCCCCGGCCCTATTTTTTATACTTTATTTTGAAACCGGGTCTCACGAAGTTGCGGAGGGCCTCACTAAGGAGAGAGAGACAGAGGGAGAGAGGGAGAGAGAGAGAGAAAGAGAGAGAGAGAGAGAGAGAGAGAGAGAAAGAGCTGAGGCTGGCCGCGAACCTTGATCCTCCGGTCTCCGCCTCCCAAAGTACTGGGATTACAAGCGTGCACCACCACGCCCGGCCAATATCAAATATTTATGGCATCTACTTTATTATAACACTCTGGCATCAAGTTCATGAAATTAATTCCTTTTTTTGCAGTACTGGGGATTAAACCCAGGACCATTCTACCTCTGAGCTACATCCTCAGCCATATTATTTATTCTTTATTTTGAAACAGGGTCTCACTAAGTTGCAGAGGGCCTCACTAAGTAGCTGAGGCTGGCCGAGAACCCAGATCCTCCTGTCTCAGCCTCCCAAGTACTGGGATTACAAGTGTGCACCACCACGCCCAGCAAAATTAATTCTTCCTTGCATTTATTTCTGAGACAGTATCTTAAACCTTGTCCGCATTCCGCGTCTGTTTTTCCTGGCTTCTTGAGTATAGTAATTTTAATATCTTGAAATGTATGATCTTGGAAATCTGCTATTCCCGAGCATTCTCCTCTCTTGTTTTTGCCTTCAAAATAAAATAGGGCTGGGGGTGTAGTTCAATGGTAGAATACCCCTGGTTCAATCCCCAGTACCACAAAATAATTTTTTTTCCTTGACTAGTAAGGGAAAAAGACAACAAAATATAAAGAGATAAACTGGGTAAGATTTGGTGAGTGGAAAACAAGAGTTTTGGATAAAAGATTCCTTATTCATCTGTCTATTTTCTCGAGAAAGGACCCACCCAGTTGAATAATTTGGGGAGGGGGTACTGGGGATGGAACCCAGGGGCATTCTTACCTGTGAGCTACACCCTCAGCCCTATTTTTTATTCTTAATTTTGAAACAGGGTCTCACTAAGTTGTTGAGGGCCTCACTAAGTAGCTGAGGCTGGCCGCTAACCTGAGATCCTCCTGTCTCGGCCTCCCAAGCACTGGGATTGCAGGCCTGTGTGCCACTGTGCCCAGCTCCAGTTGAATAATAATGAGCCCTATTTATTGAAAGTCTATTATGTGCCAAGCATTTTGTGCCTAGCATACAGTGCCTCTACTTTTCAAAGAAACCCGTCAAAATTATGGAGATGGAAATGGCCACACAGAGCGGACAAGTCACTTTTACAAAGTCACACTGCTAGGGTACAAAAATCAGCTTTGTCTGATTCCCAAACCCGGGCTTTCTCCAGCACCCTGCCCTATCTCACCTCCCCGAGAAAGCCCGGGCATTCCTCCCAGGGTCAGACGCCACCCAGATGAGGTGCCCAGGACACCTCATCTCCTTCAAAGAATGTTCAGGAAACAAAGAGCAGGCACGTTCCAAAATAATTGGAAGTTGACTGTGGTAAAGGCGTTTGGGCCAGACCTGTTAGGACGGTGCTGTGGCCTGAGGCTCCCCGGAACCGGGTCCTCTGTGGAGCACCCAGCAGAGCAGGGAAGGTGCTTGGCAAGTCTGAGCCCATCCAAAGGTTGGCACCCCAAATTACAAAGTGTGGGAGACTGAAAGAGTGGCTACATCATGACACCGTGTCATTATTTTATGTGGGTGAGATTCCTGTTTGACTGCTGGCTAAGGCCGCCTCGCACGTCTGCAGCGGAAGTCTTTGTAGGGAAGTGTGGAACTGAACGAGGTATTTTTCATAGCAAATGTCTCAGCCAGGCGACCTGGTCCAGAAGTCCCTGGAGTGGCCGCCTCTTCCTCCATTCCTGCTGAATTCGAGTCTGTGTCCTCCACACATGGCCAGCTGCAGTGTCATTGTTGTTACCACACAGTACTTGAAGATGACCATGGCAATGAATCCCGAGAGCAGAAATACGTATCTACCAGCAAGGGAGATTTATTTAATTGTTTAAAACGGTGATTACAGCTCAACGAGCTAACCCAAAACCAAAATGTCCCACTAAGTGGGAAATCTTTGGTTTGGAGACAAAGCCATCTCTGGAGTTTCTCGTGTTCTCTTAGGTTTTCCTCAGACAGGGAACCAGAATTTGAGGCTAGAAAGGAAAGAAAGAGCCCCAAAGCCAATTACCCAAAGCTGATTTCAGCTGGGTGCACCCAGTACCTGGGAGGCTGAAATGAGAGAGATCTGAAGCCAGCCTCAGCGACTTAGTGAGACCCTGTTTCAAAATAAAAAATAAAAAGGGCTGGGGGTGTAGCTCAGAGGTAGAATGCCCCTGGGTTCCATCTCCAGTACAAAAAAAAAAGCTGATTTCAAATTCCTCAGAGAGTTTGCATACGTGTGCTGATTTCACTACCCAGCTCTAAGCCGATGCAAATGACATGCGCAGATTTTTACTAGGAGGGAGAGGCCCCAGAAGAGCTTGTGGAACTTCTAGTCCTGGGGAGACTCTTCCTTGAGGAAGGACCTCCTGCCATCCCAGGTGGTATTGAAAGGTAACCTACCCTATTTTGGTCAAGGTCTTGAACAAGTGCCACATGTATCTTTTTTTCTCTGTGATACTGGGGATTGAACCCGGGGCATTCTACCCCTGAGCTACACCCCCAGACCTTTTTTAGTTTTTATTTTGAAACACGGTCTCTCTAAGTTACCGAAGGTCTCACTAAATTGCTGAGGCTGGCCTCAAATCTGTGATCCTCCAGTCCCGGCCTCCCAGGTATTGGGATTACAGATGTGTGCCACTGTGCCTGGCTATGGGGCCGTATTTTTTTGGAAGGTAGTGATTATGTGGTTTTTTTTTTTTTTGGTGCATTGTAATCATACATCTTGATGCAGTTCAGGGTGATAGAGGCATACACGCACACAGCACTCGGTGAGCCTCCCCCAGTGCCCACCCCTTCCCTCTCCCTCCCCACCTCCCGGTGCTCAGCACATGATGCGCTTTGATGAGTTTGTGTGTGTGCATCGTGTCCATTGAGCTGCTTCCCTCTTCAAGTCTCCCCCCTCCCCATCTCCCTCAGTCAGGTCCCCTCCTCCACTCCACCAAGGTTCCTCCTTTGTCTGGAGTCCCTCCTGCGTCCCGATTTCTCTCTAGCTTCCAGATATGAGGGAGAACATCCAATCCTTCATTTTTGTGATTGACTAATCTCACTTATATGGGGCCATTCTTTTTTTTTTTTTTTTGCATACTGGGGATTGAACCCAGGGGCGTTCTACCTCCGAGCTCCACCACTATTTTTTATTCTTTATTTTGAAATAGGGTCTCACTAAGTTGCAGAGGGCTTCAATAAGTTGCTGAGGCTGGTCATGAACCTGCGATCCTCCTGTCTCAGCCTCCCAAATACTGGGATTACAAGCGTGCGCCACCACGCCCGGCTGGGGCCATTCTTAAATGTTATGTTCTGCTGGGTGTGGTGGCACATACCTGTAATTCCAGCACCTGGGAGGATGAGGCAGGAGGATTGCAGATTCGACGTCAGGCTCAGCAATTTAGGCAGACCCTAAGCAACTTTGCAAGACCCTATTTCAAAATTAAAAGGGCTGGGGGTGTAGTGCAAAAGTAGAATGCCCCTAGGTTGAATCTCCAGTATCAAAAACAGTAACATTTTAATTTCCTAGTCCCCAAACTCTGTGTGTGTGTGTGTGTGTGTGTGTGTGTGTGTGTGTGTGTAGGAGAGAGGAGCCAGGACTTCCCTAAAAGAGAAAACAAAATCAAAGAACCAAGAAAACCATTTTTAAATAGAACGAAAACTACACATTTCCTAAAGCTATTGAACCTGAATGAAACCAGATCAAAATATTCTCAGTAAACCTGAATCAAGCTGGGCATGGTGGCACACGCCTGTAATCCCAGTACTTGGGAGGCTGAGACAGGAGGATCTCAGGTTCGAGGACAGCCTCATCAACCTAGTGAGACCCTGTTTCCAAACTAAAAAAATTAAAAATAGGGCTGCGGGTGTAGTTTGGAGGTAGAATGCCCCAGGGTTCAATCCCCAATACCCAAAAAAAACCCTGAATCAAGCCACTATTTCCCTTGGGCTAAAAAACCACGGCCACAGTCCCCCTGGCTGAGACCCCTGGCAGGTGCGGTGGGCGGGGGCGGGGGTGACGTGGGCGGGGCGTGGGCACAGTGGGTGTGGGCGGGGCGTGGGCAAAGTGAGCGGTGCTAGTGTGGTGGGCGGGGCATGGGCGCGGTGGGTGGGGCATTGGCACAGTGGGTGGGGCTAGCACAGTGGGCGGGGCGTGGGCGCAGTGGGCGGTGCTAGCGTGGTGGGCGGGGCATGGGCGCAGTG
>PVJS01059134.1:0-11596 GCA_004027185.1 Glis glis | reverse complement strand
AAAAAAAAAAAAAAAAAAAAAAAAAAGATACTTGATTGAAATTGAAGTACTAGTCTTTGTTTAAAGGAGATAAGAAATTGTGAAACAAGAATGGGTAGAAATAATGTAAGATCAATTAGGAATCTTAGAAAAACATAGTCACTAAAATTATTAAAGAAATTTAGTAGATAAGATAGACTGAACAAGATCAAGAGCAGAATTATGGAACTGGAAGATTTTAGGGAGGAATTTATCCAGAAGAAAGCACAGTGAAGCCAAAGCAACAACATGTGAAGATAGTTTAGAGATACAGATTATAGACTGAGATGCTCAAACAGGGGTCAGTGAATTACCACTCATAGGCCAAATCCAGCCTTCTGCCTATTTTTATATAGCTTATAAGCTAAAAATAGTTTATACACTTTAAGAATTGGGGAAAAGTCAAGATAAGAATAATATTTTTGACATCTGAAAATCCAATTTCATCATCCATAAATCAAGTTTTATTAGAAAACAGCCACAGTGGTTGGTTTATGTTGCATGACTATTCTCAGCTACAATGGTCAAGTTGAGTAGTTTCAACAAGAACAGAGTGGCTCACACAGCCCATTTATATTCATTATTTGGCTCTTTACAGAAAAGTTTTCAGATTCCCACCCTAACATCCCAGTCTCAGTAAGTAGGAGTAAATGGCATAGAAGCTATATTTGAAGAGACAATAATTAAGAATTTTCCAGAATTAAAGAAACACTCAATAGTGAGATATTTAATGCTCTGCTTCTTAACTGTTCCTTATTTTAAGAACATTGATGGGGCATTTGTCGGGCCATCATTGAGTTTTATAATCTAAGGTTCACAGCCAGTTGTACTATTTCACTGAACTGACCAATTAATTAGACAACACATCAATCCAGTCAACCATCTGTTGTTGGTTCGCCAAAATGGCTATTTAATTCTGCTCAACAGCATTGAGAAACTCAGATCCTATGAATCTCAAAAGTTCTCTAGGCTTCTATCCACCCATCTCACCAAGTTTCTGCCTTTCCTTGAGACACTGACCCATGAGCTATCTTGCTCACTCAATTCCTTCTTCCAGGCATGCCTCTTCCAGCATCCTTCAGTGACTATCTTTTAAGTAACAATCTTTCAAGATTCAGCTAAGACATTTTCTTATTCATTCAGTTTTAATCCTACAAATATTTATGCATGTCTGCCAAGTGCTCTTCCCAGGGATGAGGGAGACCAAGGTGAATGAGTAACATCCCCTGCCTTCAAGGATCTTACTGTCCCTTGCAGAAAAAGAAGCAATTAAAGTGTATAATAATAAAATCAAGAGAAGAACCCATGAGGACACATAATATCTGTGACCTTGGTGCAGTTAGGGAAGGTTTCTTGAAGGGAGATTTTAGTTGAGACATCAAAGATGAATGGGAGTTAGGTGGAAAGGGGCGGTGAGGAAGACAAGAGATAATTCTAACCAGAAGACATATTGTGTATAAAGGCCAGGAGGCAAGAGTGTGCACAGAATTTTAAAAAGGGTGCAGTTGGGAAGTAGAGGCTGAGGTCCAGGTAGTGGGTCATAAATGAAGCTTGAAATGCAAACAGAAGCTAGATCATCAAGAACTATTTGATGTCTTACCAAGAAATCTGGGGATTTCTCACAGGCAGAAGGGAAGATTTTGAACACTAGTGGCCAGAGGGCAGGTGGACTTTAGAAAGATAAAAAGCTCTCTCATAGCAGTGAGGAGGCTGGCTTGGTGGGGCCAAGATGGGCATGGAAGCAGAAAAGGCAATTTGGTAGCCGGAAGCTGAGGGAATTAATATCTCATGCCTTCTACTTTTTCTGTGAAGCCAGACACAATGCCATCTAGTAAGAGAAGTGAGAAGATGTAGGATGTGTAACAAGAGGAGAAGATGTTTGGTTAGGGGAGGACCTCTGTCACAGCTGTCATGAAAAATAGGGTAAAGAGACAAAGAGCTGATCAGGAGGATAAAAAGGACTGCTGAGCACATCTGGACTAGAGACCTTGAATTTTTAGCAGCCCCATCCACTCAATAGCCCGGCATGGAGAAGACAGACAGTGGGTCAAAAACTCACCATTGGGAGTTTTACTCAGCACATATGACAAAAGAATAAGGATCCCAAGGAGTTGAAGAGTCTTTCAAAAGAGTGGTTTAAAATGGATCATGGGACCAGGGTGAGTAGGAAGCAAAGTGATGACAAGAGAAACCAGAGAGCTGGGGGCTGGAAAATGCTCCATGAACTGAATGACAGGGATGCTGAGAGCCCCGGAAGGATAGGAAGACAAGATTGTACGATAGCAGCGGTGTCATCAGCAAAGCAGTGATGGATGACACAGAGCTCTAGAGAGGAGCCATGGGAGCAAATGGATGGAGCTATATGAAGGCTAAAAGGAAGTGATGGAGGAGCTGAGTGTCCAGGGTGTCACATAGTCATCACAGGGATATTTTAGCTCTTGATGATGAAAGATCTTGGCTTGAGGATAGAGCAGAAGACTGAAGAAAAGTCTTCTTTGTAAAAGAAGAAATCATATAGAAAGTGAAAAAGTATAAGAGGCAGAGGGCAGTATAATTGAGTGGTGTGAGCCTCAACTATATATATACAATGAGGGTGGCAGGATTATAGTCAAAGTACCTCCCAGACCAGCGTTCCTTTGGGTGTGTGTGTGGGGGGGACCAGCTGCAGAAGAAAGTATGTGGTCTGGGGAAAGCCAGCTTTTTAGCCAAACTATAAAATGGATGCCAGTTTAGGGAAGAGATTGAGAATCTGGACAAAATAATTTATTCCCAAGACAGATTCTAGGAGACAAAACAGAAAGGATTTAGAGGGAGGGAACTACGGAGAGGTAGAGTCAAATTATATCATTCATCCATTTATTCAACAGACAGCATGACCGCCCTCCTAGGACCACACCACGTGCTTAGGGCTGAGGACATATAAATGGAGCAGTCCTCTTGCCCCAAGGCACTTGTCATCCATTCATGGTAAGCTATATTGAAGCTCCTTCTGAGAAGTCTCCCCATGACATCATAGAAGCAAAGGCTGTTGGGAGATTTCCAAGAGGAGACCACAGTGCACTGTCACCTTGCCGAGCACAGACATGCGGTGGTGAAGGCACTGACTTCGTGAGCCTCCTGCAATCTGAGAAGCACAACTACTGCAGCTCTGCAGGGAAGGGGAGCCCATGCCAGGTGCCCCCACTCGATCTCCTCCAAACCCTTGTCTTCAACTGAGATACAAAGTGATGGACAGGTGAACACGCACAAACTTCACCATCACAGGGACACCACACTCTCTTCACATGACTGTCCCCTCCACCATGGAAGGCTCCTCGGAAGTAGGAGTCCTGCCTTCCAACTCTGCTCTCTTACATGCTCTCTACCAGTAAAATCAGCATAATTATTCCCCTCACTTTACATATGAGAAAAGCAAGGTTCAAAACTTAAGTGATTTGTCCTCAGTTCTACAATTAACTACTGGTGGAGACAGGACTAGAATCAGTCAAATCCTGAACAGTTCCTGCAACAAAATGCCCAGAGGTATTTTCCTTCCTCTAGTCAGGAGGATGTTGATTTCTCTGTGGCCAGCAAGTATGAGAAAGAAGAGAAATAATGATAGTAATATTATGTAGTATAAGGGTATTGATAGTATAATAATAATAGCTATCACTTACTGCCCCTCTATTCTGTATCAGGCTTTACCTATACAGCCTCCTGTCATTATTCCTTTTTTTTTTTTTTTTGCAGTACCGGGGATTGAACCCAGGGGCGTTCTACCTCCACGCTACACCCCCGGCCCTATTTTTTATACTTTATTTTGAAGCCGGGTCTCACGAAGTTGCGGAGGGCCTCACTAAGTAGAGAGAGAGAGAGAGAGAGAGAGAGAGAGAGAGAGAGACAGAGACAGTGAGAGAGAGAGCGAGAGAGCTGAGGCTGGCTGCGAACCCAGATCCTCCGGTCTCTACCTCCCAAAGTACTGGGATTACAAGCGTGTGCCACCACGCCCAGCTTCATTATTCCATTTCATACAAGAAGAAACTAAGAATCAGAGTGCTTTATTAATTGGCCCAAGCATACAGAGCAAGAGACATATTGCTGCTCCAAATCCAAGTGTGACTTCTTTTTATCCATTCTATTCTGCCTCATAAATCAGCCCCTAAATGCTCTCTTGCCTAAATCATCAACCCTGAGTGTTGTGCAATTCATGACCAGAAAGAATTTTGGTGGTTTAGTGATAGGAGTTGAGAGTCAACCACGCTGGTCTTTAATACCTGGGGACAGGGGTACAAACAAGGAAGTGAACAAAAAAAGAAAGAAAAGATATTCAATCTTTCATTCAATATTTGGTGAATGCTCACCATATTCTGGTCACTGTTCTAGACCTTGACTGGGGATAAAGCAGGGAATGAAACAGACGGAATCCTGATCTTCATGGAATGTCTCCTCCAGCTAGTGGCTGTCCTCTGTGTCGGTGTTGTTCCTGAATCTTTTTGTTGTTGTTGTTTTTTGGACTGAGAATGGAACCTAAGGGCATTGTATCTCTGAGTACACCCACACCCCTTTTTATTTTTTATTTGGAAACAACAGGTAACTCGCTAAACAACAGAAACTCGCTAAGTTGCCGAGACTGGCCTCAAACCTGTGATCCTTCTGTCTCAGCCTCCCAAGTACTGGGATTATAGCGTGCACCACCATGCCCTGCTTCCGGAATCTTATTACAGGCACCACCATCTCATGCTCATACTAAGGCAGTCCCACCTCTGCAAGTGCCACTCAGGCTCTCCGGCCCCCCAGCCCCAAGGAGGCAGGTCGCCTTGTAATCAGAGCATATACAAGAATGTCCGGGAACTGGATTTTTATAGGGTCTAGGAAATTGTCCCCTTATGGCTGCTTGAGAGAACTCACAGCCATCATTTCCATTAGTCAGAGGGACGTGCAGAGAAGCAAAGAAAGCAGATGGTGAGCAAGCTTCAAAATACAAGGGCTGACTCCCATGCTCCAAAGGCGAGCTGCCCCACCAGACCTCGGCTGGCTCTAAGGGCGCTGGTGAGACGGGCCTTTCAGCCTCAGCCTCAGAGACGGTTATTTTCCTTTTAAAGGGCTTTGCGATGCTGCCTGCCCCTTCTCCCACAGGGCATCGCTCCTCATTGCCAAGCCTATTTTTATGGTCTCCAAAACAAGTGCGAAATAGTGCTGGCCTCAGATGAGCCCTCCCTCTCTCTGGCCACTGGAACACCATCTGCAAGTCGAGTGGGAACAGTAAACACTGCAGGTTAAGTAACTCATTACTAATATTTTCCTTGAGCTCTGAAACTTTTTAAACAAACAACAACAACAATTGGATCATAAGAACCTTCCAGAGGTTAACAGCCGGCAGGTGGTCCAGCTCAGTTGAAATGCAAACCAGACAGCTGTTTGATTATAAACTGTTGATTCTTATGGTGATCTGGGGAAAACTTCTTGCCGAAAAAGGGTCTTCTCTTAAAAATCCCTAATGAAACAACACATAAATGTCAAAATGACAAAAATAAGGAAGTGTGTCATAGACTAAGCATTTTAATGTCCTTTCTGGCTTCCTCCGGAGTGTACTCGGGACCTAGCCACATGTGATGGCACAAATTCTTAAAGAGGCGGTGCACAGCATGAATTTTTATGACCCAAATAAAACTTGAAGAGAGTCACTTTCTCTGCCATGGTCAGTGTCCTCGCAGATGTGTGGGAGACTCGGGTTTCAAACCGGTCACCAGAGCCAGCTTTTCACCTGAACCCAGAGGCTAAGCAGCGTGCACGTGTGAGGATATGAGGAAACTCTGAGATGTGTAGCATTATCCTGTCTGTCTCCAAGCCATTAAGACATTGTGGGGATTCCCTTGGGAAGACTCACAAAGCGAGAGAAAATTCCGAGGGCTGATAAAATGGTCGGAGAAGAGTGGAGAAAAGCTTCTAATCAAAACCTTACATTAACACCCCACGGCCCCACAGATTGATGGCTAGGGCTGTTTTCTTCCCCAGATGATGAAATGAGACAAAAGAAAATCACTCCCTAAATCAGTATTTAATTACCCGTCTATTATATTACAATCAAAAACATTTCAGAAAGTTCATAAAAGAAAAAAAAGGGTGGAACCTTTTTATACTGAAATCTGCCACAATTGGAGAAATACAGAAACCTTGGGCGTCCAGGGAAAAAGAAGCTATGCAATGGCAATCGCCTATTTTTTTTAATAAAAGAGAAATAAGGCACGAAAATGTCAAGTGTAATAGAGAATTTCACAAATTCTAGTTTAGTTGTAATAAATTAGTAAAAAGGTGAGATCCCAGAGTGTGAAAAAGATATATATATATGTATTTTTGACCCTTGTTTGATGGGGTTTTCTGACCTGACCATATAAGCAAGAGGTGGCAATGAGTCAAATCCCTAGAGATAGGTTGGACAGGAAAAGAAGGAAGCACCCATTATGCTTTGAAGGGCCACAATGCTTTCCGCTAGCATCATGGGGAAACCAGAACTGGACAATAAAGTGGTTAAAAACAGATTTTTTTTCAAAAAATTATTGCAATAGGGAAAAAGAGACCTCAGTATAGAACTAGGCTCAATTCCAATGACAAGGAGGAAAAGTGGGAATTCGTAGCCCAAGAGCAAGAGGAAGCTAATTGGTGGAAAATTACTAAGAGGAAACATCAAGGGTGAGGAGTGGACTCTGGTTAAGAAAACTTAGCAGGACTCTTGCTGAAGTCTGGCCAAGCTGTCAGACACCACCTGGGGGATGCTGGAAGATGAAAAACCTGGTCAGACATTGAGAGTGATCAGAGATGAAGTTTAGGGGATTCTGGCTCAATGAACTTAGCAGGATCCTTGCTAAAATTAGACGATACAGAGATGAACACGGAAGCCCAAAAGTCAAGGCCTGGCTGGGAAAAAGATTCAGAGGAGCCTGACTGAGGTTTGGTTAAGGAAAGAATATTTGTCACTAGTCTGTAGAAAGAGGGAAATGAGGATGGTAGTGCTTTGTTCTGACCAAGTAAAATCTAGAGCCTTCGAGAGCTTTTTATACTATACTTGAGCCAGATTGTGGCTGCTTCTTAATTCCTGGAGGCTCTAAAGTGAGATAAAATGTAATTTAATAAATATAATAAATATTTACTGAGGGTCAACATACAATATTCAGTCTGCTAGGCAGTGTGGAGCTACAAAAGTCAGGATAGCTCTAGATTTCCAAGTGTTTTCATCTCTAAAAAAAGGTCAAATACATGAAAATTAACTAGAAGATAAAACATCAAGGCATGAAGACTCTCTCTGTGCTGTATTACCATGTTTGTTATATTTGTATTTATTATTTAGTTAGGAAGCTTCCAGGAACACTACATGGGGGAGGGAGAGTGAAATTGAACTGACATTTGGGAAGGATTTCCATCATGAAGGTTAATTCCAGAGTTAGAGTAAGCTAAGTGCAGATGGTGAAAACCAATACGAAATTTACCACGTCACTACTCATTCCTGCTTATATTGCTCCTATTCCTTTAAAAATTCTAAAAATAGTACTTAAAGCCTATATACACTTTTTATTTTGGAGACTTATTTTTTATTTTTAAGCACAGTTACATAGCTTTCTCTTTAAAAATAGTTGTCTACCCTTCTAATAAGCTATTGCAGATATGTTTATTTTCTTGTTATGAGTACTGGAAATGTGGTCAGAAATCCCCATCCTACACGTGCAATATAAATATGCAGTTCAGGCCTCCAAGCCTCACTTGTATGCAAAGGTGGTGTTTACAGTGCTGGCATTACCTCACAGTACTCTGTTCATGGAGTCTAGTGAGCACCAGGGCTCCATTCACACTGATCTCTTCCTTTTGTTTTGTTTTGTTTTGTTTTGTTTTGTTTTGTTTTGTTTGTTTCGTTTTGTTTTGCCCTTTCTTTCCTATCTTCACTGTCTTCTAGTGCCTCTCATAAGTGGCTTACCCCCCAGCCCATCAGTTTCATGTTCTTGTTGAGAATCATAATTCTTCAGGTCCATAAGACTTCAAGGAAAGCACTGCTTTATTATTACTCTTAGTTTTAGCATTTGTATTAGTTTGCTAGGACTGCCATAATAAAGTACCACAGACCAGGTGGCTTCAACAACTGGAAGTTTATTTTCTCACAATTCCAAAGGCTGGAAGTCCAGATCAAGGTGTTGGTAAGGTTCACTGTCCCTTATACCTCCCTCCTGGACTTGTAGGTAGTTGTCTTCTATCTGTCTTCCTATGGCCTTCTCTGTGTGTGTGTGTCCTAATCACCTCTTCCTATAGGGACACTATTCATATTCAATTATCTCTTTAAAGGTCTATCTCTAAATACAGTCATATTCTGAGCAGAAATCCCCTGTTTGTCTCAGGACCTGATGTCATTATCAAGTAAGGCATGAAAGTCCTCACTTGTAAAAAGAGAGATTCAGAATAGCTAAGTGATTTGACCACGCTCCTCTCAGTTAGCTGAAAGAGGAGGGACTTTACAATGCATTGTCTCATATAAACCTAGGTGAAAATAAGCTAACATGTCATCCCTAGGGCTTAAAAAAATCAATTTAACATTTGTTTTCTAGATATAATTCATATCAAAAGAGTAACCCTAACAATGATAATTTTTATTCATTTATTGGTGCATTGTAATCATACATTTTGATAAGTGTCAGGGTAGCAGAAGTATGCATGCACGCATCGCTCATTTAGTTCTCCCTCAATTCCCATCCTATTCCCTCCCCCTTCCTTCCTTTTTGTGCTCAGCACAGTGATTGACTTTGATAAGTTTGTGCATATACATCATGTGCATTAGTGTATTTCCCTCTTCCCCCCTCCCAACACCCTCAGTTAGGTCACCTTCTTTGTTAATCTAAAGTTTTCTCCTTTGTCTGGAGTCCCTTCTAAGTCCCATTCTCCCTAGCTTCCACATATTAGGGAGAACATATGCAGCCATAAAGAAGAACAAAATTACATCATTTGCAGGGAAATGGAGGGAATTGGAGAACATGATAATTTAAGTAGAAGTACTGGTCTTGCTGAGAAGGTATTTAACTTCATAGTATTTTCAAGATGGTCAGAAAAGTTCTGCTACTCAAATCCTTAACTCTCTTCTTGCTGCAAGATGACTGGAATCTCGCCAACAAAACAGGTTAAGCTTTAAGCTAATGCTCCATTTTGTTTAGTTTTATTACTTTTGATTATAGAAATTATCAAATAAATACCAATAATACTAGATTACAGAATGAACCACCATGTACCCATCATCCAAATTCAATAATTTTCAGTATGGGGTTAATCTTGTTTCATCTCTACCCCACCAACTTCTTCCTTTATGGATAATTTTGAAACAAATCTCATTTATCATGTAAATATTCATATTTGTGTTGTGTCTATCTGTATATCTTTTAAAATCAGACACTATGTCCATTCATGTAGATCAGGTGTCTACAAACTATAGCCTGTGGGCAGAATCCAGCCACTTCACTCTGCTTTAGTAAATAACGTTTTGCTGTAACACGATCATGTCCATTTGTTCACAGTGCCACGGCTGCTGTCACATACAACTATAGACTTAGGTAGTTGCAAAAGATAATGTATGGCCCACAGAGCCTAAAATATTTACTATCTGATCCTTTACAGAGGGAGTCTGTTGACTCGTGGTCTAGGTTTATCTCAATTACAAAAGAGTAATTTTTAAATTATATCCCTTTTTATTAACTGAAATATTCCTGTAAAGAGAACTTCTCATCAACCATTTGATTATCAAGGTACAGAACATATAGGGAAAAAAAGGGAACAGGCTAGGTATATTGCCCTCTACTTACAAGTTTTAAAATTAGGTCATTTCTGGGTATTCTCCAAAAGTGACCAATAAGGTATTATGAGTTTTGGGGTTTTTTTTCTAGAATTTTTCTTCATTTTGTTTTAAAGTATTATTATGAATATGTTTAAATCCATTGCATTCAATCCTCTTTAATGCTCAAGTAGTCCCCTCTTTTCTAATTGGGAAGTTATTTATCTCTTGAGTCTTTCTGAAATAATCCCATATGATTGAGGACTTGGTTTCAAGATGTTCTCATGCTCATCTTGTACATTTCTTTCCCCAAATACACAATTACCTATTTCTCCAAGAAGCTATGGTCTCTTGGTGGGAAATGATATTAAATAAATAAAATAAAAAAGACAGGGATATACATTAATATGGGATGGTCATTATTTTTAAGACTTTTTTGAGAGTAGAATAGAACTTGAAAATAAATTATGAATTTATACTGATTCTTCCAATTCAAATTCAGGACTACGGGATTTTCCTTTTATTTCATCTGTATGTCATTATTATTTCTTTAAATCTCTCTGAAAACTTCAATTCTAAGCAAACCAAAATAAATCCTCATTTGAATTATCCAACATATGTACATAACTGCAGGAGAGTATATCAGTACTATCACCAATAATTTGGTATCAAAAATACAGAATTTGAATACTGCAAACAAGGGTTTTTTATAGTCCTTTTTGCTATTAGTGTATTTCCCACGGGGGTTATCTAGTCAAATCATGCTGATATAAAGGTAAGCTAATGAATGTTCTTAATGATGAGACACTTTGACATGACCACTTCAAAACAAATCAAATTGTTGAAGCATTATTTTTATTACCAAAGAATATTTGCAACAGAAACCACAATCCCCACCCAATCTCTGGACCACACCCCAGATGGGGTGAGGCTCGGAAATGAGGTGTGTCTGTTGTATGCATTAAAAATAATATTTCTTAGGAGGAAATATCATGTTCTGTCATTTTATTTTCCTTTAAAAGTGAAAATTCCCTTAGGAGGAGTAATAATTAAACCTATTACTGGTAATTTACCCTTTAGGAGTACTGGGCTTTCATAGGAATAGGGGAAAGGGTTTGAAGTCACTGCCTAACCAAAGGAGGGAATTCAAAGAAGAATGTGAAGAAGAAGTCAATCCTCAGATGGCAACTCAAAAATGTTTCCTTCATCCTACTTTTCCTAAGAGTAATATCTCATTAGGCTACCAGATAGAGGACTAGGAGAGATTTCTTGGGAGTCAAGATCTTTAAGCCTTCCTTCCTTCCTTCTTTCCTTCCTTCTTTTTCTTTTGTGGTACTGGGATTTGAACCCAGGGGCATTCTACCTCTGAGCCCTGTTTTATTTTTTATTTGGAAACAGGGTCTAAGTTGCTGAGAGCCTCAATAAGTTGCTGAGGCTGGCCACAAACCTGTGATCCTCCCTGTCTCAGCCTTCCAAGTACTGGGATTACAGGTGTGTGCCCATGCCCGGCTAGCCTTCTTTAAATCACCAAATTGCTTTTGAGAGGTATAACTTTTCCCTCTTGATGGGTATATTTCTGTTTCCTTCCATTTTTCTCCCCCCTTTTTTGCCCTCTCTTCCCCTATGCCCTGAGTCAGGGGTTGGCCAGTGATGGCCAAACCCAACCGCCACCATATTTTTTTTGTTGGTGGTGGTGTTCAATTATTTTTTTTATGTTTTTATTGGTGCATTGAAGTCTCACATCACAATGAGTATCAGTTTGGTGTTAACATACATGCACACAGCTCTTGGTGTCCCTCC
>PVJS01059133.1:0-11593 GCA_004027185.1 Glis glis | reverse complement strand
GCCTCGCTAGGTAGAGAGAGAGAGTGAGAGAGAGGGAGAGAGAGAGAGAGGAGAGAGATAGATCGATTGATCAATCGATCGATCGCGCGTGCATGCGTGCTGAGGCTGGCCGTGAACCCGGATCCTCCGGTCTCCGCCTCCCAAAGTACTGGGATTACAAGCGTGCGCCACCACGCCTGGCTAGTGCTTATTTTTTTTAAACTGGTGCGTTGTAATTGTGCACGGTAGTGAGATGAAGAGTGATGCATTCATCTATGCACACAGCATTATTTGCTGTGTTTTCTTCCCTATCCCTCCTTTTCTTACCATTGCTTTTGATGGGGAGCACTGCGGATTGAACTCAGGGATGTTCTACCTCTCAGCTAAACCCCCAGGCCTTTCTATTTTTTATTTTGAAACCGGGTCTTCTTAAGTTGCTGAGGCTGGCCCTTAAACCTGTGATCCTCCTTTCTCAGCCTCCCAAGTGCTGAGATTACAGGCGTGTGCCACCACGCCTGTCAGGAGATAACTTTGAAAAAAGATGAACACTGAGCTGGGTGTGGTGGCGCATGTCTGTGATCCCAGTACTTGGGAGGCTGAGACAGGAGGATCACAGGTTCAAGAACAGCCTCAGCTACTCAATGAGACCCTGTTTCAAAACAGAAAATAGAATAGGGCTGGGGGTGGAGCTCAGAGGTAGAATGCCCTTGGGTTTGATTCCCAGTACCAAAAAAAAAAGAGAGCACTATTTGAAATGTTTGAGACTAACAAATACTTCAAGACTAGTGCTATGAAATAGTTCTGTCATATAAACAAATATTAGAAGAGCACAGCCACATATCCAGTCAGACCTCAAAAAGTCTGGTTTGGCTGGGATTCCAAGATGGCGACTGAAGGAGACACTACATAACGATCTCTCTAAGACTTGGATCTCAATTGCCATGAAAGCAGCTTCTCAACAGGAGAAGAAAAGCAGTGAAAACTTGAACTAACGAAAAATTTGAAACGTGACGGAATCAAAGCCAGAAGACAAAACAGAGGCCGGAAAAATTTCCAAGCACCTTACCTAGGGAACGGTGGTGGCGCCATCTTGGATGGACCGCGCTGGCAGCCAGCGGCATGGCGGCTTCCACACAAGACCAACGGAGGTTCACCACGCCACATAATAATCAAATTGACTAATGTAGAGGCCAAGGAGAGAATCTTAAAGGCAACGAGAATAAAAGACCAAGTAACATTAAGAGGCAAACCAATAAGAATCACTTCCGACTTTCCAAACCAAGTCATGAAAGCCAGGAAGGCCTGGAGCGACATATTCCAAACTCTGAAAGAAAGCAACTTCCAGCCAAGATTTATCTACCCAGCAAAGATATCTTTCAAATTTGATGGAGAAATAAAAACCTTCTACAACAAACAGAAGTTGAAAGACTTTATGTCTTTCAAACCAGCACTAGAGAAAATGCTCAGAGATTAATTACAAAGAAGAAATAAAGAAACGCTAGAACCAGAGAAACAATGATTTCCATCACACAAACAGCTAGGCAAAGAACAAACACTACCTCAGACAGAAATTAAAACTCAAAATGTTAGGAATTAAAACTCATCTCTCAATAATCATACTGAATATAAATGGCCTCAACTCCCCAATCTAAAGATATAAGGTGGCAAAATGGATTAAAAATCACAATCCATCTATATGCTGCCTGCAAGAAACACACCTTACAAGTAAAGATAGGCACAAACTAAAGGTGAAGGGATGGAGCAAGGTAATCCACGCTAATGGAACTCAGAAACAAGCAGGAGTAGCAACTATGATATCAGACAAGTTAGACTTCAAACCTAAACTTATCAGAAGAGACAAAGAAGATCATTTCTTTTTTTTGAAACTAAATACATTTTTTTGAGGTCTGATCTTAATTATTTGTTACACCTAAAATCCTCATTTTTGACTGGACTCAGACTTAGAAGACTTAGAAGTAGAAGCTCTCAGGGAGGACAGCCTGTGTCTTTTGGCGATCTGTTCCTGGCGTTTTTCTTTGGTTTCCTTCATTCTCTTGGCCAAAAGTTTAGCATATTCTGCAGCCTCGTCCTTATTTTTCTTAGTACGCTGTTTCTTCAGAGCAATGCGCCGACGTTTGTGTTGCAGGACACGTGGAGTAACAAGACGCTGAATCTTGGGTACTTTGGTCCTGGGTTTCTTACCTTCCTTGTTTAAGGGCTTTCTGACAACATATTGGCGGACATCATCTTCTTTGGAGAGATTGAAAAGTTTTCAGATTCTGCTGGCTCTTTTGGGCCCCAAGTGATGAGGCACAGTGGTATTCGTCAGTCCAGGAACATCTTTCTCTCCTTTTTTTTTTTTTTTTACAATAACCAGGTTGAGAACACTCAGATTGGCATCCACAATGCAACCCCCGAACAGAGTTGCGCTTTCTCTCTCCAGTTCTCCTTGGTCTGTAACAGGAATGCCCCTTACTCAGTAGTAGGCGAACACGGCCATGGGTCAAGATGCCCTGCTTCATGGGGAAACCTTGTTTGTCGTTCCCACCACCGATTTGGACCACACAACCCTTCCTTTCTTCACCCAGAGCGTCAGCGGCAACTTCTGTGGCCGTACGCTTCTCGTAAAAAGCACCAAGTTTGCGTTCATCATCCACTTCAATGAATTTCTGGCAGCCAGTGGCTGGGAAGGAGATATTCAGCTTCATCTTGGTGCAGCTGATCGCCTACACCTAAGTACATTTTAATAGAAAACAAAATACAAAATAACTCTTTTCAGAAACCAGAAATATTTAATCCTTTTCCCACACATTAGAACTTGCTTTATCCTCAGAGCTCAGTTTGAAATGGGTGCGCACTTACAATTCGTCAATGTATTCCTTAGACTGGTGCTGCAGTGCAGGGCGGGCACGGATTGCTGCAGGAGAGACACTGAAATGTAGCCTCGACAGATGGCTCTGGACAGTCAACATTTTCTTTCTTTCTTTTTTTTTGTTGGCGGTACCGGGGATTGAACGCAGGGGCATTCTACCTCCAAGCTACATCCCCAGCCCTATTTTTTATTCTTTATTTTGAAACAGGGTCTCATGAAGTTGCAGAGGGCCTAAGTAGCTGAGGCCGGCCATGAACCTGTGATCCCCCTGTCTCAGCCTCACAAGTATAGGGATTACAAGCATGTACCACCACACCTGGCTATGCTCAACATTTTCTAATTCTATCTTGTGACTTTTTCCCAGTTATTCTTTATCATCATCTTATTTTTGGCAGTGCTGGGGACTGAAGCCAGGGCCTCGCATGTGCTGGGCAAGTGCGAGGCCCTGCCCACTAAGCCACAGCCCAGCCCAGCCCAGTCCAGCCCATCATAATCTTTCTTTTCAGGAGAGAGAATTACTGACAGAAATGCAGCCAAGGGAAGAATCTTCCTTTCCTACCGCCCCTGCAGGAGCCAGAGTTCTCAGCTGATCTCGCCCTCTTCCGGGAACAGATATCCCTGAAGTTGGGCTACACCCTAGACTTCCCTTTTCTCCTGTACACTGTGCTACCAAATTCTCTGAATTCCCTGAACCTCAAAATTCCAAGTATCACAGCCAGTGCCAGGAGTCCAACCTGAAAGATAAAAGCAGAGAAGTTCCCCTCTGCCAGTGTTAGGTTTCCTCTTCTCAATAATAATAATTATTATTATAATAACAATAATAAAAAAATCCTGGTTCTCTGTCATTAAGGAAAAGAAAAGACTTTGCCAGGAGCAACTCCCCTTTCCAGTCCCATCCCGCATCCCTCCACCAGCAGGGGCTTCCCGCACTGCGGCCCCACGTGCCAGTGTCCAAGGCTGCTCTGTGACTGCCCTCAGCAAACCCGCCCAGGAGGAGGAGACAGGAAGGTGCCCGTGCAAGGTCTTGTCGGTCGAGCCCGTGGCCAAGTAGTTTGAGTTGGGGTGGAATTCAACAAGACCTCGGTCTGGAGGGTGCCGAGCTCGAGCATCCGTTCTCATCTCGGGTTCAGCATCACCTGCCCCGCCGGCGGTGCCCAGGAGGGAAGGGGGGCGCTTTCACAGCCCATCAGTGATCCGGTCTCCGCTGTCCACGGCTGCAGCCAGAGGCCTCCACCACTGCCCAGTCTTCTCTGACCGAGATACAAAATTAATGTTCCTGATTTTCCTGTGTGATTCCAGTCACCAGGAGGAGGTTGCAGGCCATGAACTGCACACTCAGGACGTTGCTCATCGGCCCTGTGTACACGCCCACCAGCTTGCCAGAGGGGCCATCTGCGGGCACGCTGCTCAGGCGCTCCTGATGTCCCAGACACGCACAGGCGGAGGCCACAGGCCGCCGTCGGGGCTGAAGGCCAGGCTGGTGATCCTGTCCGCGTGGCCCCTCAGCTCTTTAAACAGCGCTGCGGAGGCCAAGTCCCACAGCTCCAACCGCTGGTGCTTGCCAGCGGATGCCAGTTACTCCCCACTGGGAGGAAAGGCCAGAGCCAGCACGGGGCGGCGGTGGCCTGCGAAGAGCCTCACCGAGCTGCCCTGCTGGGCGCTCCACAGCCGCACAGTCTTGTCGGTCGAGCCCGTGGCCAAGTAGTTTGAGTTGGGGTGGAATTTGACACAGTCCACGTCAGCCAGGTGTCCCGCATGTATCCTCAGCGGGTATGTCCGGTCAAATGACCACAGCCTGGGGGCGCGGTCATGAGACCCGCTGCCGAAGTACAGGCTGTATGGGCTGATGTCCGGGTCCCATGTCCGTGGTACAACACAGTGTTGGTGAAACTGCCCACGTCCCAATACCTGATGGACCTGTCTTTGGAGCAAGAGAGCAACCCTGAGCTGTCTGCAGGGAGCCGTGTGCTGTACACTGGTCTGCAGTGTCCCTGTAGGACCTTCACCTCTGTGCCTGCGCCGTCCTCCTCCTCGTCCTCTTCCTCCAGAGTGTCACAAGCCAGGTGGATGTGGGACGTGTCCACGTGGTGGGGCTCGGACTTCAGCTTCCTGGACCGCAAACTCCAGAGCTTTATGCAGGAGCTGTCCAACCCCGCAGCCAGCGGCTTGCTGTCGGGGGAGACCTCTGCCGTGTCCAGCAGCTGCTCTGTGTTGTAGAAGGCGTAGACGCAGATGGTGGCGAGGGAGGGGGGCCTGTCCTTGACGCGCTTGGTGCTGTCCTGCAAGACCTCCAGGGCGCCCTCATTCTGCAGAAGAGGGCTGGGCACCTCTTGGGGCTCCAGGCTGCCGCTCTCACTACGGGAGGAGCCACCACTGGTGTAGTCTGTTCTGTTGGCAGGTTGCACGTCGAGGTGGATGTGTCCTTGCACAGGGCAGTATTGTTGTCACTTTGGAGGTAGCGGATAAGGTAGCTGTAGCTGTCTTCTTGGAGGTGGACCGTGTACTTGTTATCTAGGAATGTGCTAAGCTTGCAGTTGAATAGATGTCCTGGACGGTCTGAGGGCTCGGCAGCTGCTCGACGACGTCCCTCTGGCTAGCATTTTGCAGGAACGTGCCGTGGAAGCGGCTGTAGAAGCTCTCCACCCTGCTCTTCGGGCCATTCTGGACCAGGTTGAGATGGAGGTAGACAAAGAGGGGGTAGAGGAGAGGCATCGCTTCGTGGCTATGCTGGGAGTCAGAATCAGTGAGAAAATTCCACAGTCTTCCAAACTGTACTTCATATTGCTGGGGCTCTGCCTGGCAAGGGGCTGCAGACACTATGTTGGCACAACCAGATTCCGACTGGACTGTGAGATTGGCCGCCATCTCCTCCGGGGTCCGAGAGAGCCGCAGGCCTTGCTTCTGGGAGCCATCCGAGTCCACGCACTGCCGGCATTTGAGGTAGCAGGACACTGCCATCTGAACCTGCTCCGTGCGTACTCATTTCATGACGGCTTCACAGAAGAGGGTAGAAAAATGACTTCTAGTACTGCCCACTGAATAATGCCGGCCTAACACATGATTCCCAGCTAAAACAAATCAGGAAAAAGCAAAACGCCTTCCCTTTCTGCACAGATGTCTTTCATAGGTGCATACATGTGGGCATCCAGGCAGCCCCGGCTGCCCGCCACCTGCCGCCGCCTCCTCTGCCGCTAGCCGGGCTTCCGCGCCCTGCGCCCCTCTGCGTCTGCACCTCTGGGCGGCTGTCCCGTGACCCCCTGCCGGAGCAGGCCACCGGGCTGGGAAAGAAGGTCATTTCTTACTAGTAAAAGGAACAATCCAGCAAGAGGATATAACAATAGTCAACATTTATGCCCCAAACATAGGTGCAACCACTTTCATAAAAGAAGCTCTTCGTGACATTAAATCACACATAGATGCCAATACAATATTGGAATAAACCTAACCAAGGATGTAAAAGACCTCTACAAGGAAAATTATAAAACATTGAAAAAAGAAATTGAAGAAGATATTAGAAGATGGAAAGAAGCCAGGTGTGGTGGCACACACTTGTAATCCCAGTACTTGGGAGACTGAGACTGGAGGATCTGGGTTCGAGGCCAGCCTCAGCTACTCAGTCAGGCCCTCCACAATTTAGCAAGACCCTGTTTCAAAATAAAGAATAAAAAATAGGGCTGAGGGTGTAGCTCAACAGAGAGCCGACAGAATGGGAGAAGATTTTTGCTAGCCACTCCTCTGATGGAGGACTAATATCTAGAATATTCAGAGGACTCAAGAAACTCACCGCTAAAAACAAACAACCCAGTCAAAAAATGGGCAAGTGAACTAAATAGGCACTTCACAAAAGAAGAAATACAAATGGCCAATAAATGTATGAAAAAATGTTCAGCATCATTAGCAATCAGAGAGATGCAAATCAAAACTACCCTGAGATTTCACCTAACTCCAATTAGAACGGCAATCATCAAAAACACAAATAATAACAAATGCTGACGAGGATGTGGAGAAGTAGGAACCCTAATATACTGTTGGTGGGATTGCAAATTGGTGTAACCACTTTGGAAAACAGTATGGAGGAACCTCAGAAGATTGGGAGTGAACCTACCTAATGAAGCAGCAATATCATTTCTAGGCATCTACCCAAAAGAATGGAAACCAAATTACCAGACTAATGCATGCGTATCTATGTTTATAGCTGCACAATTCACAATTGCCAAACTATAGAACCAGCCAAGGTGTCCATCGACAGATGAATGTATTACAAAACTATGGGATATGTACACAATGGAATTTTATGCAGCCATCGAGAATAACAAAATTACGTCATTTGCAGGGAAATGGATGGAATTAGAGAACATTATGCTTAGTGAGATTAGTCAGTCACAAAAAGTGAAAAGTCGGATGCGCTCCCTAATATGCGGAAGCTAGGGAGAATAGGACGTAGGAGGGACTCCAGACAAAGATGGAGAAAACCTCAGATGAGCAAAGAAGGAGAACTAACTGAGGGGGATGGGAGGGGGGAAGAGGGAAACACCCTAATGCACAGGATGTACATGCACAAATATATCAGTCAACTAAAAAAGAATTCCCATTTGATTCAGATGAAATCTTCTTTATAAATAAGCACAATTCTCTATTTGAATATGAACATATTTCAGGAACTTCCTAATGTCAAATTTATATTGCCATTATAAATGTAGATGCAGACAAGAAGTATATTCAATGACTGTTCCTAGAATTTAGCTGAATGTCATAAGCTGACATTTCAAAACCATTCATTCACCTCCGCAATGACTAATCATCATTATGTCTTAATCATGTCGTGTGTGTTGTCATTTAATGACGCTTATTCAGATGTCTCTTGATTAATGGCTCCCGAGTGACCTCAGCCAGTTTGTCTTCATAGCAACAAAAGAGAAAAATATTCGTTAACACTTTGTAGCACTATTTGAATTTTGATTAAAGTGTAAAAGCAGACCAAGTATGGTGGCGCATGCCTGGGGTCCCAGTACTTGGGAGGCTGAGACAGGAGGATCACAGTTTTGAGGCCAGGCTCAATAACTTAGCGAGGCCTTCAGCAACTTGGTGAGGCCCTGTTTCAAAAAAAAGTATAAAATAGGACTGGGGTGTGGCTTAGAGGTAGAACATCCCTGGGTTCAGTCCCCGGTACCCTCCCCCCAAAAAAATCTAAGAGCAATTGAAATAATATGTAGATTTTCTCAAGTGGGTCAAACATAGTTTTATTCACTTGCAATTTTAGAATTTTTAGATTATTAAGAATTTAGAGTAGTTATTGAGAATAATCATAGAATTTAGAATTCTTAGATTATTTAGAATTTTTAGATTATTTACAATTGGAATTTTAAAGCTGACTGTATTCTGGTCCCTTAAGAGATTTCATTTTATTCAAAGCAATCAGATTAATTTGAATCCTTCTCTTCCCCTTACTGGCTGAGTTGTCTCAACTGATGGACACGCACTAATAATTGTGACCAAATTTCCCTAAAGCATTTAATTGAAATTTTCCTTTGGGCCACGTCATATAAATATTTTGAAGGCCCTACTCTGTGCGCACAATGTGTGCAGTGTTGCAGGTGCTGCATCGTACACACTGACTTCTTAGACTAGAATATGACATCACTCATTGTACACTGATGGAGAAACAGCGGTAGCTCTAGAGCTGGATGGAGCACACGCGTGTCCAGGGGATTTTCGAAGAGTTTAATACTGTGCTTCTCCCCCCCACAGGCATGGTCAATTATTAACTCCATCTCCAGCCCCTCTCCAAGCTTCTAATCATGGCTTGATCTTTCTGGGGATCAACCCCCATCCAGAAACATAACACACTCATAACACCCAGGATGTTCCAAAGTGATAGTTAACTAGACTATGTGTCATTATGTCTAGAAATAAGCTACTTAACTAGATTATCTGTCATTGATTATATCTATTATCTATTATCTTTATATCACGTAGGAGATCTATCATCTATTCTTTCTGTATCTATCTCATAAGAACTCTATCATCCTGCCGGGAGTGGTGGCACATGCTTGTAATCCCAGTACTTTGGGAGGCGGAGAACGGAGGATCCGGGTTCGTGGCCAGCCTCAGCTCTCTCTCTCTCTCTCTCTCTGTACCTAGTGAGGCCCTCCGCAACTTCGTGAGACCCGGTTTCAAAATAAAGTATAAAAAAATAGGGCCGGGGATGTAGCGCGGAGGTAGAACGCCCCTGGGTTCAATCCCCGGTACCGCAAAAAAAAAAAAAAAGAACTCTATCATCCTATCATCTTTCTATCTAATGTTTCTATCTCATTATATAGTTAACTAGATTATTTGTTATTGATTATATCTATCATCTATCTATCTCATTATCTAGTTAACTAGATTATTTGTTATTGATTATATCTGTCATCTATCATCTATCTAAATATCTACCTATCATCTATCTCTCATCTTCATATCTAATAGGAGCTCTATCATCTATCTATCATCTACCATCTTTCTGTCTCGTAAGAGCTCTATCATCTGTTTATCTACCTATCATCTATCATCTTTCCATCTCATTAGCTAGATAACTAGATTATTTGTTATTGGTTATGTCTGTCATCTCTCTCTCTCTCTCTCTCTCTCTCTCTCTCTCTCTTTCCACCTACCTTTTTATATTTATTTATTTATTTTGGTACTGAGGATTGAACTCAGGAGCATTCTACCTCTGAGCTACACCACCAGTTCTTTTTATGTTTTGTTTTGAAACAGGGTCTCACTAGGTTGCTGAGAGTCTCACTAGGTTGCTGAGGTTGTCCTAGAACCTGCGATCATCCTGTCTCAGCCTTCCAAGTGCTGGGATGACAGGTGTGCGCCACCACACCCGGCCCACCCATCTATCATCTATCTATCTATCTATCCATCTATCTATCTATCTATCTATCTCTCTATCATCTATCTATCTTCTATCTATCTTCTATTTAACTAGATTATCTGTCAAATCTATCATCTTTGTATCTCATTAGCTAGTTAACTAGATTATTTGTTATTGATTATATCTTGTCTATATCTATCATCTATCTATATCCATCCATCTCTGTATCTCATGAGCTAGTTAACTAGATTATCTGGCATCAAATCTATCTATCTATCATCTATCTATCTATCTATCTATCATCTATCTATCTCCATCCATCCATCCATCCATCCATCCATCCACCCATCCATCCATCCATCCATCCAATCTATCATCTACTTATCTAAGGCTGTTCCCCTTTTCCCTCTTTTTCAGAGGAGGAAACTGAGTCTGCGAATCCAAGTGACTTGCATCTTGAGTAGTCTGTGGATACTTTCTCTTTGGTCACAGGACTCCCAGAAGCTGCGGGCTGTGGGTTTGCTAAGTTGACAATGAATATTTTTAAATAAATGATTGGCAGGCACTTTACACACAGTAATCTTTTCAGCAGAGCCCCTGACATAATGCAGGTTGAACTGTGATCAGGAGAAAAAAAATCACCTGACGACTCTTATTCTCTCTCTCTGAAGGCGTGCATTTCGTTGAATCATCAGGCTTGAAAGAATCAAATTGCCTCCCTGTAATTATTCCACATAATTGCTTGGAAAATAGCCTTAACAAACGCTGCTGCTCACGAACTCTGTGATTTCCGTCTTTTGCAATCTCCTCTTCGGTCTTGCTCTTTGGCCTGTGAGTCCGCGGTGCTCCGCATCGCTGGGGTGAGATGCTGTGGGAGCCCAGGGCTCCCGCGCGTTCTCAGGCTGCTGTGGCTGCGCCTGTTTAATCAAGCGCTCGTTTTCCTGATGAGCTGTGAGAATTGGTAGGAACAGGACTGCCTGATGATCAGAGAGGGTTGCACAATTTTTCAGGCAAATGGCAGGCATATATTTTTACAACCGGAAAATAAAGTTGGTAATAACCAGACAGCAAAGAAGAAAATAGCCTATTCAGGGGAAATCATTTTTAAAAGCTTCCCATAATATAAATAAATGCCTTTCTATTTTTCCCTCTCACATCTTTCTTTCATATCTTAGCAATGAAAAGGTTTTCCACTTACCTCTGGGAGTATCAGGGATAGAGTGAAAATGATCCTTTATAAATATACAATGGGCCGAGCTTTCCAGAACTCTCTGAATGGCAGAGAGGAGAAACTTAATAGAGGGGAGTTGAATGTTGCTCCCAGTACATCCACTCCATGATCCCAAGCCTCAGGTTCCAGGGTACTTGCCTTAGTTGTAAACTGTGCTGTGTAAGGGTTCATTCCAAACAGGGAATGGGATTGATAGTGATGATGATAATATCAATAGCAGTAATGTCACCCACAGCATTTGACCATGTGCTACACGGCAGAGTTCAACAAACTACAGCCAGCGGCGTGGTTGCCTGTGTTTGTAGATCAAGTTTTATTGGACACAACCATGCCTTGTTCATATCCTGTGTCTACTTTCATGTCACCATGACTGACTTGAGTAGCTGACTAGTTGACCTGGGGTCCCCATACCCAACAGGTTTACTGTCTAACTTTACAAATAAAGATTTCCAACCCCTGGTCCATAGGAGAACAAGGAAAAGATTAGATTTATAGACTATGCAAAAGTTCAGAGGTTGTTTGGTGGTCTTAGAACTCATAGTGGTACCTAATTTCAAAAGTGTGCCTAATTTCAAATTTAACCACTGAGTTGTTCCTGTGTGTGTGTGTGTGTGTGTGTCTGTGTTTGTGTGTGCATGTCTATTTTAGTACA
>PVJS01059132.1:0-11593 GCA_004027185.1 Glis glis | reverse complement strand
ATGCTTGACAATTAAGAAGCATGATTGATTTAAGTCTTGGACAGGGAAAAAAGAGGAATGAGACAGCAGATGAAAAACATAAACTATTTTCAAAATGGTACCTGAATAATGAAATCAGAAGTCACCTGACTTCAAAAGCTAAAAAGCACAGATGTGGGAAGCATTTTAGAGATTACAAAATTTTACTACTGGTGCTGCAACATCTTAGGGTACTGGTTCTCAAAAGTTAAACTGAATACAATCACCTGGGATGCCTGTTAAAATGCAGATCCTTATGCTAGCTAGACTGCTAGATTCCAATCCAGCAGGTCTGGGATGATCCCCAGGAATCTGCATTTTAATAAGCACTGAGGAGATTCTTGTGCACTGGACACATTTATAAAAATACACTGCACTAAGGTATTGTAGCATATTAAGATCAATCATTAAAATGATGAAAATCTTTAAAAGGTTAATTTGAATTAATTTCAAAGAGTCACATACCATATCACTTTGAGAAGGATCCCAAAATTAAACAATGAGGTTCACAACTCCAAAAATCTCATCTCTCCTAAGAATTTTTCATGATTCTACTCCAAAGCCACGATGAGCAAGGCTCTAAGCAGCCCTGATAATATCACTTAGCATCAGGCTGAAAGCACTATTGAACAACAATTCAGGAGAAATATCCCAAAATATAACCAGCTTTACATGTTAATAAACCAACCATCACAGAAAAGCATGCAACTTAAATTGAGCTGGTAATCCAAAATTAGGAAGGCACCATATGATGACTGCCACAGGAAAAGCAGTTTTCATTTTAACATACCAAAGGAGCTCAGCCATAGCAATGAAATAAGAACAGAATGCAAACACTCTGGGATTTATTAGAATTTTCCCCTCCTCTTCAAGAGGGAGGAGAAACCCTTTTAAATAACAGATTTATCTAATCATTGTTCAGTGTCTGAGTTTTAGTTCAGTCTCCATTATTCAAAATATTTTTAAAACTGCACAGGTGGGTCAAATGACTGTTCTGGTTCATCTTGATTTTGAAAGGAATGAATTTCATCACCTACATAAGGATTAAATTCAGAAAACGTCATGGAAATGTAATCCTCAACAGGTGGTTCCCATTCTGGCAAATATGAGTTACTCTCCACCTAAAAGAGGAAGGACAATTGCCCAGCTTTCCTCCATTGCTTGACCAGCTCTCTAAATTGACCTCAAGATATAGGAGCTAGGTTAGGATATACCAGTTACTCAAAGCAAACCTTTTTTTCTTTAATTTTTTTAATGTATCTGCAACAAGAGCTTTGTCTGATAAACCTGAAAATTACAATGCAATTTTGGGATCATGATGCCGCTCCTGTATCAACTTCTTGCCCTCTTGAAAAACCAAAACCTTTACTTTTTTCCAGTGCTAAAACCCAAGGCTTCAAGCATGCTAAGTGAGCACACTACCACAGAGCTACATAGCCAGCCCTCAAAACCTGTATTTCTTGTCCAAACTGAATATGCAAAATACCAATAAAACTCCATTAACATAACACAAAACCACATCAAAGTTCCTGGGGGTATGCATATGTCCTTATTATTATATCCAGGATCTATATATTGAATTCAGAAAAGTAGAATTGAAAGATTAAAGTATGGACTTTGAGTCTGAGGTCAAAAGAAAAGTTTGATTAGTTGCCTATTGTTTTGATAGACTTCTAAATATATTTTATGTTAACCCAGAACTCTAACTCACTTCCAAAAAGGACCACAGATGTGTTCCAGCCACTACACACTGGCCATATTCACCAGTACCATTTCCTTTTCACAACAAAGAGGTCCCAAACTTTTTTTTTTTTTTTGTGGTACTGGGGATGGAACCCAGAGGCATTCTACCTCCGAGCTACACCCCCAGCCCTATTTTTTATTCTTTATTTTGAAACAGGGTCTCACTAAGTTGCGGAGGACCTCACTAAGTAGCTAAGGCTGGCCGCGAACCTGGATCCTCCAGTCTCAGCCTCCCAAGTACTGGGATTACAAACGTGCGCCACTACGCCCAGCTTAGAGGTCCCAAACTTGGAACGAGAAACCCCAAATTCAAGTAATTGCTCTGCTACCTCCTGATGGAATGATGTAAGATAAGTTAATATCACCTCTCTGAACCTCTCTTCTCATTTGTAAAATAGGATATAGTTTTACCTACTTCCAAGGTTGTAAGAATAAACAATATAGGGTACATGAAAAGACTTGGGAATTATAAAAAATTCCTTGGGTTATAAAAGATTCTGATCAATCATTTCTCCATATGAAAAGACTAAAAAAACAAGCACTCTACCTCATCCAAACACACAAAATGCAACGAATCTGAAAAGGAATGTAAAGAAAAGGCAGATAGTGTTTCTTTTAGGCTTGCTGCCATATTTCATTTAGGCACACCCAAAACTCTGAGCAGATCTTTATTTTCATGGCTGCACTAATTTCTATGTTAAGATGTGTAGCCATGTCTTATGAGTCAAAAATAATCACACAAAAGCCATGAAAGCCAGATTCTATTTTTCTTAAGCCTCGGGCCAAGAGAAGAGCTGTACTTTGTTTTATGCTCATTCCTACTTCATTATGCCATTGCAGGTTATAAAGCTGGGGGAAAAGAACAAAATACTTACAGCTGCAGACACTATCTGGGCAGAAATTCCCTTCAGAAGTGAATGTCGCATAACTGATCCATGGAGTGAAAAAGAATCAGGTAATTTCTTCTTCCTAAAAAAGGGGGTGGGGGAAACATTTAACAGATGAATAAAGTGAAAAGGCAGGGTCCCAATGATTTGAAAGAAGAAAACACAGAAAGATAACAAAAGCAGAAAATAATATTGTAATTTGTTAGCTCTGTTTTAAAAAGAGGTATACAAGAATATAACAGTCCCACATTAAGGTGTGTACTAAACCCACCTTGAATCTCAGAGAAGCACAAGCAGCAAAATGAATAATTAAAAAAAATCACCATTCCTTTTCACTGATTCAAACCATTCCTTGCCCCCCTTAAGTACTATAGCAAATATCATTCCCCTCCTGTTCTCCAGAAGGTTGCCTACAGACCACTCCTCCTGCCTATATGCCTGCTTTACCTTCACTTGCCTGCATACCCCTGCCCTCCTCTATGACCACCCCTTCCCATTCTTCACCATCTCAATGCCCCACTCATCACCCACTGATGCTCCTACAAACAGCTCCTTTCACTTACAACTACTCATCATCGAACAAAAAGCCAGTTTTAAACTTGTGCCAAGCATTGCTGGGTGCCTACTCTTTGTGACTGAAAGTATGCTCTGGGGTGCAACAATAAGGAAGTCACACTTTCTACTGTCAAGGACCCCATAGCCTAGCTGAAGGAACTGCAAAGTAACACTCATAGGGTAAATGTTAGACTAGAAATATAACTACAGTATTAAGAAATGCAAATGATGAAGACTTTAATTATGTTTATTTGGGGGATCTCAGGGGAATAGCTATAAAAAAGAGAAGACATGTGATTTGACCTGATGGATGAGTGGGAGTCCATTAGGCAAAAATAAAAAAAGAGCCAAAGTGTGAAGATGTAAAGATGTACTGTATGCCAGGGGAACCAGGGAGCACAGACAGGTGTGGACTGGGCGGGCTGGAGTGGGAGAATTCAGAGATGAGCTAAAGGTGGTAAGTAGGGTTCAGATGATGCCACACAAAAGACTTGTGGCTTTATTACACAGACAAGATGACATCACAGCTTTGAAATAGGATCTTGTGAGGCTGCTGAGAGTCTCGCTACATTGCTGAGGCTGGCCTGGAATCTGCAATCCTCCTGAGGTGTGAGTTTCCCAAGCACTGGGATTTCAGGATGCACCACCACGCCCAGTTGACATCTTAGCTTTTAAGCAGGTAGTGACCAGATCATCAAAAACATTTAAGTTTTCTGTTTGTAGGACACAGAGATGGTCAGGTAAACATATCCAGCCATGGTCCTTATTCCACAAGAGGTGACAACTTAAAGAGGACAGCACTGATATAGGCAAAATTTAAGAAGGGGAAAAATACACAGATAACTTTATCAACATTAAAGTTACACATGAATTCAATAAAGTATTTATATTATGCTTCCTCCACTTCTCTTTTCTTTTCATGTTCTTTCCAAGAATTTGGAAGATGAAAAGCAGCCAAAATTGAACTTATTCAGGGTTAGAAGTCTTCTTCCAACATCTTTAATCATCTCTGTGATTCTCTTCTGAACCCACTCCAAGGGAATGAAGGAATGCTGGAGCTGACCTCAGAGATTGGGTCAGGAGGTGAGTGCAGGGACAGAGGGTAGCAAAGGAGACAAGTTCCATGTCTCCACTCAAACACTGTGCCATGTTTGATTTGTGTTCCCTCCAAGGACTCTACCGTTGCTGGGAATCCCTCACTATTAAGGCTTCTTACTGGAGGTTCAGAAGACAGTGGTCATAGGACCCACCTTATTATTACCCCCCTGACAGTGCCAAAATCTTTAGGATCTAATAAGCATATTATTTCCACACAAATGGACCTTCTATTCCCCATACAGGGCTTCAACAGACCATACTGGTCTATGAAGAAATATTGACATTTTAAATGATCAAATATTTCAACCATATGCAATTGTGATTTACATGAACACTTACCTTTTTAAGTTGGTCCTGTCACCACTATCTGAGCTTGCCACAGATGAAGTATCATAGGAGTGAGAATCGATAGTATCAATGTTTAACAATGTAGGATCCTCAAGAACAAAAGATTCATCTTCGTCATCAGTCTAAATTGGAAAAAGAGCAATAAATTCAAAATCCCAAATACTATATGAGACAAGTCAGATAGGTATTGATAGGTTTCTTGGAAGCATTCAAGTGCTTATTCATGCTTTTCACCTCTTTTCCATACATTCTTACTCACCAGAGTGGCATAGTACAGAATCACCAGAATTAAATTTCAACCTACAAAGATCTCACTCTCTACAAAGAGCTCATGCCAAAACTGTCTTTCTTGTAGCAGGAAGAAGCAAGAGCAGTTATGTAGATTGCTGTTAGCTGTAGAACACTTCTTAAAATTCAAACCTGTACAAATGCTTTACTAGTTAACCAACAGCCAATGGCTAATCAGAAGAAAGCAAGTATCACCTGACTATAAATAATCTACCGTGAGGAATACAGCAGACAGACAGAAGAAAAGCGTTTGGGGTAGGAAATAGCATACGCAAACACACCAATTTTGTAATATGAATTTTTCCCATGGAAAAGGAAGTAGTCCAAAATGGCTGGAGTATATGAGAAGTTGGAGATGATCCTAGAAAGATAAGCTGAGGCACAAATTATAAAAACCCTTATATTCCATTAAGTTGGGTGGCAGCAGGGCCCATGTCTATCTTGTCCACCATTAGTACCCATAGTGCCTAACACAGTGCCTGATACACAATCAGTACTCATTTATTTAATGAATGAACATGCTATATACAGTAGTCAGCAGGAAGGCAAATGCGATTTTAAGAAGTGGAGAGACATAATGAGAATCATGTTTTAGAGAGATAAATGGGACAGTGTGAAGAATAGATGAAGTGAGAGGGAGACTGAGGCAGAGCTACTGGAATGTCAAGGAAAGAGGGAATTCCAGCCTAGGAATGCAAAAGAAGTCAAGAGAGGGAATGATGGAAGAGACATTACTGAGATAAAATCAAAAGATTAAATGGAGGTAAAAGAGATGTTAAGGGGGGGAAGACAAAGAGAATTCCAAGGTTTCCAGCTTGAGCAACTAAGCAAAAAGTGAAACTACTGATTGACATAAGAAAATACACAAATAGCAGATAAAGCAGGATAAGGAACTGGCGCTTTTTTTTTCCAGTACTGGGGATTGAACCCAGGGGCATTCTACCTCCGAGCTACACCCCCAGACCTATTTTTTTATTCTTTATCCTGAAACAGGGTCTCACTAAGTTGCGGAGGGCCTCACTAAGTAGCTGAGGCTGGCCATGAACCCGGATCCTCCGGTCTCAGCCTCCTAAGTACTGGGATTACAAGTGTGCGCCACCACGCCCGGCAGGCGCTGGCTTTGTACACATTGATTTTGAGTGATAGACATTAAAGAAAAATTTCTGAAGGATCATTCTCTTCCAGCTTTCTCTCTCTTCCATTCTTCTCTTCCAGCCGGACTACCCTTTGCCTTGCATTTCCAATCTATGTTCTTGAGAAAGTATTCTGTGCTCATCCCCCAAACTACTGACCACTAACCCTGCTGAAGTTACTAGTCTGTTCTGCTGTTCTATTTTCAGTTAGCATGCTCTTATCCTCCAGGCACCATTCAACCCTGATGACCATTCCCTTCTTCTTAAAACTTTCTTTGCCCTTGATCAGGTTGATCTTGATCTCCCCTAGTTTTTCCCCAACTTATGTGGACTCTTATCAATCATGTTCTCTGGCTTCTCCTCAGTCAACCTTTAAATGCTGTTGTTCCCCAGGACTATATTCTTAGCTCTCTTCCTTCTTCACACACTTCCTATTTGAGCTAGCTCATCCATCCCTATGCCTTTAAGTACCATTTAAGGATTCCAAATTCTGGGTCTTCAGCATCAACATTTGTCTTGAGGTTTAGGTCTATATTTACAACTCTTTTTCAGGTATCTCCACATGTAAGTCTGCTAAGAACAGGGTTGGCACTGGCAAGGACGCATTATGTTACTTGAGAGCTGTAAAGGATTGGAACAATTGCTGTAGGAAAAGGGGAAGGAAATAATTCAGAAATAAGAACTGCGGCACCAAGGTCTTAAGCAAGAGAGTCAATCAAAACCTTATTGGATTTTCTTAAGCAGCCTGGGGACATAATTAAGGAAAACAGATCAGCTAAGTTAAGCCAGGCTTGCAGGATAAATGAAAGAAAAAATGGAGGAAATAAAAGAATTCAGGATGTCAGGAATGAATTTAAAATTACCATCACATAGTAGAGACACTGATTTTCCCCAAACTGATATGTAAAATCTACATAGCTCTATCAAATTTCAGCTGATTTGTGTGTGTCTGTGTGTGTGTAAACTGACAAACTGATTCTAAAACTTATGTGGAAATGCAAAAGACCAGAAATAAGCAAGGCAATCTCAAAGGACAACAACAAAGCTGGAAGTTTTGAAACTACCAGATTTTAAGACCTCTTACAAATGTTGATGCTGTTTAAGACCTCAAGACAAATGTTGATGCTGAAGACACAGATTTGAATGTGATATGGAGGTAAGTACTAACAGACCAATGGAATCAGATCCACACATATGCGGCCACCTGATTTTTAACAAAGGTGACAGCACAGACAATACTCTTTTCAGTGAACAGTGCTGGGTCATATTTCACACCGACACACACAAAAATTCCATGTAATCCCAGTACTTGGGAGGCTGAGATAGGAGGATTGCAGATTCGCGGCCAGCCTCAGCTACTTAATGAGGCCCTCTGCAACTTAGAGAGAACCTGTTTCAAAATAAAGAATAAAAAATAGGGCTGGGGGTGGAGCTCAGAGGTAGAATGCCCCTGGGTTCAATCCCCAGTACCACACACAAAAAAAAATTCCAGATGAATAACAAATCTAAATGTGAAAGATGGAATGAGAAAGATTTTAGAACAAAATAAGAGAACATCATCATGACCTTTGAATTGGCCAAATTTCCTTAAATGGGACACACAAAAAATCCAAACATAATGGAAAGTTTAATAAGCTGAACTATATTAAGAACTTTTGCTCATCAAAAGAAACATTTGTGGAGTAAAAATGTATGTTATAGGATGAAAGAAGATATTTGCAATAAAGTATATCTAATAGCTTGTGTCAGTATACATATAGAACTCCTATAAATAACTTTCTTAAAAATTCAACAGAAGTAAATGGGCTAAAGAAACAAAAAGGCAATTCACAAAAGAGATATCTGAATGGCCAAAACATGTCAAGATATTCAACTTCATCAGTCTTTGGGGAAATTGAAATTAAAACCATGATGTGATACCACTATACACCTATAAGCATCAAAGGCCAAAGTGAAAAAGTTAGAAAAATTCAAAAACTGACAAATATACAAGTAGTAATCAAAACTCTCATATATTGCTCCTGGAAGTATATATTGATACAACTGCTTTGAAAAACTGTGGCAGTATTCATGAAAGTTAAATGTAACTACCTGATGACTCACCAACTCTACTCCTAGGCATATGCCCAAAAGAAATGTGTTTGTGTGCGTGTTTGTGCATGTACATGTATACCAAAATATAAGAATATTTTCAATAGCACTCTTCATAATAGCCAGAAATTAGAAATTATAGAAATGCCTATCAACAGTAGAATGAATGACATGTACATAGAAAGAATTTTATATAGCAATGAGAATGAATAAACAATTATACATAAAAATATGAATGAACCTAAAGACATGAAATAAGTCAGACACACAAGAGTATATATTCTACCTATTATATTTTATATATAAAATAAATATCTTATATACATATTTATATGTAAGTATAAATATACATGTATATTTTATACATTATATATACATTTTTATATAAGCACACACATATATGAGAGTATGTTGTTCTATGTATATAAAGTTCAATTCAGGCAAACCAATCAATGGTGGAAGTTAGAACAGTAATTACTCTTGGTGTTGAGTACTGCAGGGACACAGTGGAGCTGTTGGGATGCTAGTAATGTTTCGCTTCTTCATCTGGATTCTGGTTACACATGTTGTTCAGTTTGTGAACATTCACCATGTGGTACACTTATGATTTGCACACCTTTCTGTATGTATGTTATATGTCAATAAAAAGTTCAAAAGACATTTCTAGCTACACAATCTAATAGTAGGATTGAAGTAAACCCAAGACTATTCTCAGAGACTGGAAGACTAGGAAGGATTGTCAAAGAACAAGTTTAATGGAAGTAAGGGAATGGAGGGGAGGTTATAGTTAGAGGTTAGAAGTTCAAAGTTAGCCAGGCGTGGTGGCACACTCTTGTAATTCCAGTACTTGGGAGGCTGAGACAGGAGGATCGCAGGTTCATGGCCAGCCTCAGCTACTTAGTGAGGCCCTCCACAACCTAGTGAGACCCTGTTTCAAAAAAGAATAAAAATCAGAGCTGGGGGTGTAGCTTGGAGGTAGAATGCTCCTGGGTTCATCCCCAGGACTGTAAAAAAAAAACTAAATACCTCAGTAGTAGCACAGTTTCAAAAAATGACAAAGCCGAGTAATATTATTTCATGACTTAAGTTCTGAGATCTAGAATATCTTAATAATCTTTAACTTTACATTTTGTGTGTGTGTGTGTGTGTGTGTGTGTGTGTGTGTGTGTGTGTGGTACTGGGGGTTGAACCCAGGGGCATTCTACCTCCTAGCTACATCCCCAGCCCTATTTTTTATTCTTTGTTTTGAAACAGGGTCTCACTAAGTTGCGGAGGGCCTTGCTAAGTAGCTGAGTCTGGCCGCGAACCTGGATCCTCCGGTCTCGGCCTCCAAAGTACTGGGATTACAAGTGTGCACCACCACGCCCAGCTTAACTTGACATTTTAAAAAATATCTTGCATGTCTTTTTCTTCCTGGCCTCCCTTCAAGTTGATATTAATGAACACGTTAGAATACATGCATCCACATATCCTGGAGCAAGGACTAATTTACACTTCTGCTCTTTTCATTTTTTTAATCATTTCCTTTATTACCCCACCCCTTATAGTCTTCATAATGGTCTACAACTAGCCAGGCATGGTGGCGCACATTTGTAATCCCAGTACTTGGGAGGCTGAGACCAGAGGATCCAGGTTCGTGGCCAGCCTCAGCTACTTAGTGAGGCCCTCCGCAACTTAGTGAGACCCTGTTTCAAAATAAAGAATAAAAAAAAAAATAGGGCTGAGGATGTAGCTCAGAGGTAGAATGACCCTGGGTTCAATCCCTAGTACTGCAAAGAAAAAAAAATAATAATAATAACGGTCTACAACTGAAATTATTTTTTCCTTCACTTTTACTTGTCTACTTGCCAAGCTCCCTGGAGGTATAAAGACCCGCCCATTTCCTGTCCCATTTCTTTCTCAAGGACAGAGACAGTCATAAAGTACTTTATAACCCAGCATCTAACACCATGATCCAAATATGCTAGTCACCAAATTACACTGAGGATAACAGTATTATCTTCTTAGAAAACCACTAATGACAGTACTTACTGGTACTGAGAGATAAAGTTGTCCAAAGACAGTTTGCCTCCATTATGAACTATTGTCTCATTCATCTGAGCATTATTTTCTTTGCCAATATTATATAAACATGTACAAATAGGGCTTTATATACAGTCTTCTACAATTATTTTTATTTCATATTTAGTAAGATAATCGAAATGAGGGTATGATTAAAACCATGTTAACAAAACTGACTAAAATTAATCTTCTCACTTCTAAATGAAAGATTTCCTCCTCTATATTAAAAAGTAATAAAGGACATTTCACTCTAACGGGATCCTCTTTCAGGGTCCAATGCCACCTTTGTCAAAACTGAAAATGCTTAAAAGTCTTAACACAGATCATAGTGAACAGTTTTGAAGTTAGAATACATTCAAAGTAACAGCCACATCAAACTGCTGTAAAAAATAGAAATCAAAGCCATACAAGAAAAATAAAAGATACAACTCACAAAGACAGTAGTTTACATGCTCTGAAGTACTGCCTACAACCATAAAAGTACAGATAAAGAAGCAATACAGAGAGAGGCCAAACTCACTCTGAGCTACAGTTTCAGTGGGACATTTCTGTTGGGAAATGTTTGCATCCTTATCTTTTGGGAAACAAAACTATAGATCTGAAATAAATTTATACATATGAAGTCTTTCTCAAATTAGCAGCTAAAACCTCCAAGAAAAGTCTTCAGCAAACTTTTTTTTTTTTTTTTGGCAGTACTGGGGATTGAACCCAGGGGCATTCTGCCTCTGAGCTACACCACCAGCCCTATTTTTTGTTCTTTATTTTGAAACAAGTCTCACTAACTTGCAGAGGGCCTCACTAAGTAGCTGAGGCTGGCCACGAACCCCGATCCTCCGGTCTCAGCCTCCCAAGTACTGGGATTACAAGTGTGCACCACCACGCCCAGCTTAAGCAAACTTTTATTTTATTTTTTTTATGTTTTTATTGGTGCATTGTAGTCTCACATTACAACGAGTATCAGTTTGATATTAACATACATGCACACAGCTCTTGGTGTCCCTCCCCCCGCCTCCCCCCAACATGTAGCACTGAGAATGATGTTGGTATAATCTCACATATACACATTGTTTATGACAGTAATTCCATAGATTCACTTCTTTCTTACCCTTCCCCTTCCCTTGTACCCCTTCCCTTGCACCACTGAGGGTTCTCCCTTGTCATTGGAGTCCCTTTTGTGTCCCCACTATTCCCTAAGTTGCGCATATTAATGAAAACATATGTCCCTTCTTTTTTTGTGATTGGCTAATCTCACTTAACATAATGTTCTCCAGATCTTTCCATTTTCTTGCGAATGCTGTTATTTTGTTCTTCTTTATTGCTGAGTAGAATTCCATTGTGTGTATTTCCCATAATTTTGTAATCCATTCATCT
>PVJS01059131.1:0-11593 GCA_004027185.1 Glis glis | reverse complement strand
CCTGGGTTCCATCCCCAGTACACAAGAGGGAGAGAGAGAGAGAGAGAGAGAGAGAGAGAATAGAAATTGGTATAAAGGCGCATTGCTTTTCTTACCATTGCATCCACTACCAGCAGGGGCCTTGCAAAGGTGACCAGGGAGCATTGGGTCACAGGGAGGTGGCAAGAGCAGCCTCCAGATACTGGCCATGGCCCCAAGTGTACTGTATTCCTGCTGTCTTGGGCTTCTCCAGCAGCAACCATCTTGCTCCTCCCCCCTGGCCTCCCTGGAGACCCAGGCTGCCGCCTGGAGCCAGGCAGTCCATGGAAGCCCCATCCTCTGTCCCCAGAGACAGCTCAAATGACCATTAAGCTCCAAGCAGATGCAAGCAGCAGTGGGCAAGGGCCCAGGGCAGGAAGCATTTTGTTCTCCGCTAATTGGCCTCCTATGGTCACCAGAGAGGGTCTGGGGCCTATAAGGGAAACAGCCGCATCAGTTCTCCATGGCTACTCTTCCGTGGCAGAAATTAAGTGCTTCAGGCCTGGTGGGCAGACAGGCCTATGGACCACTCACACCACAAAGTGAGGACAGCGAGAAGGGGGTTTGCATATGGTCTCAACCGCATGATGTCCAGCCCAAAGGGCTTCCCTGGGAAGTAAGGGAGGGTTGGGGGGCCCGGGGGCAGCCAGCACCTTCTGGCTCAGCAAGAGCTTCTGGGACCTATTGCTCTGAGTCCCTGGGCAAGGGACTCATTCCCTCTCATAGTTGCTGAGACCCCCTCACCAACTCAGGTTCATGGGACCTTATTTCCTTTCCTTCTCCCATTTTGTAGATGGGGAGACTGAGGCTTGGAGAGGGAGAAGGTTAGATTATGAAATTCAGGGATAGTGCTGAGATAAAACACCATCACCTCACACATACATACCTCACCCTGACTCTGTTCTGGACTTCGGCTTAGAGATACCAGCTCATGAGAAAGTAATGCCTGTGGAATTTATCCCTATTTTCCCAGCCTGTGTCTGATCTGAGGAAGTATTTGATAGATGTTTTTAGACCAGTGATATTCTGATCTGAGCAGCTCCTTAGAGATAAAGTGAGCTTTGGAGAACCCTGCTGACTGGTTTATTTTTTCTTTTTCTTTTTTTTTTTTTTTGGTACTGAGGATTGAACCCAGAGGCATTCTCCCTCCAAGCTACACCCCCAGCTCTTTTTATTTATTTTTAAACAGATCTCACTAAGTTGCTGAGGGTATCACTAAGTTGTTGAGGCTGGCCTTGAACCTGCGATCCACCTGTCTCAGCCTCCCATGTACTGGGATTCTAGGCATGCACCACTGTGCCTGTGCACGGTGTTTCTGATGAATGCCAATGACTGGTTTCTGGTTGACTGGCACCTGGCTTCAAGCCACCAGCCTTGTCCTTGAGGCTACTCGTGCTCCTAGAGTCCTCCCAACTCTATCTACTACCCAGGTCTCTACTTGCTCTACTGCTTCACTCAGCTCCTGCCCCTCTTGTTTTTCCTTGTCTGGAATCCAAGAGGCTGAAGCACAAGGGAATTTTACATTAAGCAGGCTCTGAGCCAGACGCAGTAGCGCACACCTGCAATCCCAGTACTTGGGAGGCTAAGAAAGAAGGGTTACAGATTCGAGGCCAGCCTCAGCAATTTAATGAGACCCTGTCTCAAAATAAAAAAGGCCGGGGGTGTAACACACTCAGTAGTACAGTGCCCCCGGGTTCAATCCCCAGTACCAATAAATAAATAAATAAATAAATAAGTAAGTAAATAAATAAATAAGTAAATAAATAAATAAATAAATAAATAGGCTGAGCCGGGCATGGTGGCACATGCTTGTAATCCCAGTATTTGGGAGGCTGAGACTGGAGGATCCGGGTTCGCGGCCAGCCTCAGCTACTTAGTGAGGCCCTCTGCAACTTAGTGAGACCCTGTTTCAAAATAAAGAATAAAAAAGTAGAATTCGGGGTGTAGCCTGGAGGTAGAATGCCCCTGAGTTCAATCTCTGGTACTGCAAAAAAAAAAAAAAACCAATAAATAGGCTGAAGCACAGGGACATTCTACATTAAACAGGCTCTGGAATCCTGCTTCCTATAACTCCAATCTCAGACCCTGCCATATCCTGAGCCCCATCCAGGAAGGGTCCACACGGGTCCATGCAAGCAGGCATCAGGCCCAGAGAGCTCTTTAGGCAGGCCTTGGCTCAGACATTTGAATCTCTTTGACCCTTGGCCATCAGATTATAACCTCACTTGCTTCTGGAAAATTAAAGAGCACTGTTAGGATTCTCAACCTGTCTCCCCACAAGACCACCTGAAGCAATTCATTCCCAGCTAGTATCCTCCGCGCTTCTCTTTGTAGGCTTGAGTCCTTCAGGCAGCATCCCTGCATTTGCACTTGGGACCCAATCACTTGTTTCCCAAACCTCGCTTGACTTAAGAGATTCTACTTTCATAATCATTCCTTCTACACCCCTCAAGCTCTTCTGTCCATCCCCAAACCACTCTCTGTCCCGAAGTCCACCTATGGGGAGAGATTACTGTTACCTGCATCTTACAGGTGAGGCTCACTTGTCTAAAATCAAACAACTGCTAGACACAGTGGCCCATGCCAGTAATCCCAGTACTTGAGAGGCTGAGATAGGAGGATATCAGGTTCGAGGCCAGCCTTAGCAACTTAGCGAAAACCTGTCTCAAAAAAATAAAAAATAAAAAGGGCTAGGGTTGTAGCTCAGTGGTAGAGCGCCCTCTGGGTTTGATCTCCAGTACCACAAAAATATAAGTAAAATAAAGTGACGCAACTAATAGGTGTTGGAGTTGGGATTTTTAAGTAATTCTGGCTACTCATGAGAAAGAATTATGGGGCAGGATGTTTGAAATCTATATGAGCCAGGTGTGGTGGTGCACGCCTGTAATCCCAGTACTTGGGAGGTTGAGACAGGAGAATTGCAGTTTCAAAGCCAGTCTCAGCAACTTAGTGAGGCTCTTAACAACTTAGCGAGACCCTGTTTCCAAATAAGAAATAAAATAGGCCTGGGGATGTAGCCTGGAGGTAGAAGGCCCCTGGGTTCCATCCCTGGTAGCACACACACCCAAAAAGAAATCTATATGGATCTAGAACATCTGCTGGGTTAACACTATCTATGATTCTTTGTCTGACATTTGCCATGAGTCTCCTTTGTCTCTGCAGTCCAGGCCTGGTCAGAGCCCAGCACAGGACTATGGGCATTTAATGAAGGCCTTGTGATCATACATTACAGACTGCCAGAGCTCAGGGGGGCCTTGGATAGGAGACTAGCATGGAGGAATAGGTGCTGATGGGAAGGTAGGGAGTGGATGCCTGGATCTCAGCTCTTTTCCACTGTCAGCTCAGCAGATCCCACCCCCAGCCCAACTGGCTCTCCTGAGGGCCCTCCTTCCTGGCCCAGGGCCCAAGACAAAACTTGGAGGAGCAGGCCAAATCATAACAGTATTAGCGAAAATAATACTAATAAGAGCAGAAGTCATGTGCCAAGCCCTATTCTAAGTATTTTACATTCAGTAAGTTATTTCATCCTCATAATGGCCATATGAGATAGAAAACAAGATTGCTATTTTACAGATGAGGAGAATGAGACACAGAGAGGCTGAGTAACATGCCCAAGATCACACAACCTGTAAGTGGGAAACCAAATCCAAGCAACCTGGCCCCCAAAAGCCAAGCCCTGCTGCCATTTGGAAAGTTATTTCCTTCCTTCCTTCCTTCTTTCCTTCCTTCCTTTTGTAGTACTGGGGATTTAACCCAGGGGCATTCTACCTCTGAGCTACATCCCCAGCCCTATTTTATTTTTTATTTGGAAACAAGACCTTACTAAGTTGCTGAGGGTCTTGCTAGGTTGCTGAGGCTGGCCTTAAATCTGCAATCCTCCTGTATCAGCCTCCCAAGTATAGGAGTGCACCACCACTCCTGGCTCTGGCCAAGCAATTTTATGCAGTTGAAATCAAACCAGGAAGGTGGGGTGCTAAGGTGAATACAGGGGCCCTGGCTCTCCTCCCAGCCTCTGCTTCTACTTGATCCCCATTTGCTGGGTTCTCTCCTCCTCAAATTTGGAAGCACTGGCCTTCCTCCTTGTATCTCTCTTCCTTTGCCTGACTACCCCACACGTTCCCCAGGCCTCTCCTTATACTATTTCCACTCCCGCCCCCAGGGATAAGAGTGCCACCAGCTGGGGCCTGCAGTGTTCGAGACTTAGCATTATTGTACTTCTGTCGCTACCCACTGCCTGTATCATGCCTAGGCTTGCTGTGCCCTTCAGGCACTACCCCGGTGAATTTATCTACCCTTACCAGGGCCTCCTTGGCATCCATTTCGGTTTTCCCAACCATTCCTCTCCCTGTGTGCCCACTCCACCCCTGGACCCAAGTCAAGCTGGCATCATACCTGAGTTGTGGGGATGTGGCAAGAGAAATTCTTTCTATGTGACAAGCATTATGAGAGGCTTTTTCATTTGGTCAAGGCCCCAGTTTACAGGGGAAGGAACTGAAGGCCACAGAAACACTTACTGGGTTAAACAGTAGAACTAGAAGTGAACCCAGGTCAGCCTGCTTCCAAAGACAGAATCTGGGCAGTAGGAATAATATAAATTGGGGGGCAAGGAAGAATGTGGAAGCTGGGCAGCAACTGTGTGGGCTTGGAGAGAACCCGAATGAACCTCCGGGAAGGATGTGGAATAGTAACTGGCATTTATTGAACATTTACTGTGAGCTCAGCACTGTGCTAAGTCCTTTATTTATTTATTTATTTATTTATTTATTTAGTGTGTGTGGTACTGGGGATTGGACCCAGGGGTATTCTACCTCTGAGCTACACTTTCTGCACTTTTCATTTTTTATTCTGAAACTGGGTCTAAGTTGCTGCAGATTTTGCTAAGTTGCCGAGGCTGGACTTAAACCTGCTCTCCTCCTGTCTCAGCCTCCCAAGTACTGGGATTACAGGTGTGTGCCACTGCGCCTGGCTGGTCTAACTCTGTGTGTGTGTGTGTGTGTGTGTGTGTGTGTGTGTGTGTGTGTGTGTGTGTTACTGAGGATTGAACACAGGAGCATTCTACTTCTGAGCTATATATACCCTTTTTATTTTGAAACAGGGTCTAAGTTACTCATCGCTGGCCTGGAATCTATGTTCCTCCTGTCTAATATTATTCTACTTTTATAGAAACTGAGGCCTAGAGAGCTTAAGTGACTTGCACAAGGTCACCAGCAAATAAGTGGTGAGGCCAGAATCTGAACACTACCTTGCTCTTTCTACTTGTTGTGAGCAGGAGTGGTTGACTAGCCCCAAGGAGTTCGGAGCCAAGATGGCTGGTTTGAGGGAACAAGCTGCCAACTGTGAATTGTTACACAAATGTGCTTCAGCTGGGGCAAAGGCCAAAGAGCCAGGAAGGTGAGTTTTTCTGGGGAGGGAGGGATCAGAGAGCCTCAGGCCTCAGGTGTTCCTAAGGTGGCCACTGGAGGAGGGTTATACACAGAGCCATGCAAAATGGGGCCAGTTGCCAACCTATGCTCTTAGGAAGGGCTGAATCAAGGGGTCCCGATCTGATGACATTTAGAAGCCAAGAATATAGGGTCTAGCTGGAAGTGGTAGCAAACACCTGCAATCCCAGTACTTGGGAGGCTGAGAAGGGAGGATTGCAGGTTGGAAGCCAGCCTCAGCAATTTAAGCAAGGCTTTCAGCAATTTAGCGAGACCCTGTTTCAAAATAAAAAATGAAAATAGGGCTGATGAGCCAGGCATGGTGGCACACACCTGTAATCCCAGTTCTTGGGAGGTTGGGACAGGAGGATTGCAGGTTTGAGGACAGCCTCAGCAAGTAGTGAGACTCTCAGCAACCTAGTGAGACCCTGTTTCAAAAATCCCCAGTACCATACACACAAAAAAATAGGGCTGGTGACTTAGTTTGGAGTAGAATGCCCCTGAGTTCAATCCCCAGCACCACATAAAAAAAGAATACAGGGTCTGAGCCAGGAGCCAACAGCCAGCAGCAGCCAAGGCACTTTGGAGGTGAGAGAACAGGGCTCTTGCTGAACAGGGGGTCAAGGACACCCTGGCCCATAGAGGTTAGAAAGAAGGTGTAGCTGAGTGTTCAAATGCCCACCAGTGACAGCCATTCAAGCCACCAGCAGGAGCTCACACCCCTGTTCAGGGAAACAAATCCCAGATGCCGGCCCTTCCAGATCTAGCCCCATGGGAGGGCCCTTCAGGGACAGAGGATAGGGTCAGCCAGGACAATGAGGGAGCTATCCTTGAAGGTTGGCAGGATGCAGGGGGAGACATTCCTGGCTAAGGGCAGAGCACACATCAAGGCCTGGCACAGGAGCCACATCTGTAAACATCTAATTTTGGGGTAGGGAGGTAACTGGGGATTGAACCCAGGTGCTTTCTACCTCTGAGCCCAGCCATATATATATAATTTGAAATGGGGTCTTTCTAAGTTGCTGAGGACCTGGCTAGGTTACCATGGCTGGCCTCGAACCATGATCCTCCTGTCTCAGCCTCCCAAGCACTGAGATTACAGGCATATGCCACTGCACCTGGCTGCAAATATCTATTGAATTGCAACCACATACTCAGTCACAGAATCATACTCTGTTCCCTCCCTCCTTTGTAATGCCCCAACTCCTCCACCATTACAGCATTGGATTTTAATTGCACTCACCATCTGCCTCCCTTTCCCTCAGACTAAGAGCAACACCAAGGCAGGAGCCTGTCTTCAGAGCCCCAATTTATTGAGGGCTGTCTAGATGTTGGACACTGTTGCATACCTTGCTTCTCTCCATTGTCCTGAAGTGTCATGTTGTATTTTCCTGGTGTGGGTGCCTGGGGGCTAATGGGGTGCCAGGCCCCAGTGCTTTCAGCATAGATAGATGCCGGTGGTAGGAACAAAGGAGGAAGGAGTGTAGGCTTTGGTGACTAACCTTGGCCAAGTGGGGTGTGGAGGGGTGTGTGCCTCCACCTGCCAGTCCTCATGACAGTTGACTCAGACCCTGAGTCCTCCCAAGATTCCCAAGGACTAGGGGGAGACGCCATGCACATCTTGTCACCCCACCTCCTCCTAGCCACTCTTCCTTCCCCAGCCCCAAATGAAACCTCATCAGCATATTAATAGGACATTATGGTTTCTAATGAGGATCCAGAAAACATTTATGGAGCAGATTAAAGACAGCTCCACCCCATTAAACAGCCCAAGAGTCCTCCCGGGGGACCTTCAGGTGGGGGGAGGGGAGCCGCTGAGAGGGGACTGCTTTCTCTGCCGGCTGGAGAGAGGGAAACCACGAAGACAGCCACAGGGAGAGTAACTGGCTTCAGATTCCCACCCTGCATGGCCAGCTCTCCCTCCCCCCTTCTTTCTGAGTTCTCAGTTGAGAGTTGGGCTGGCAGAGGAATGGCATTGCAGAAGCATCTCCGCCAAATGAATGCACAAAATGGAGATTTTTACTTTGCTGTAGACATGAGGAAACCAGGCTAAGAGAAGAAAAATAACTTGCCCAAGGTGGCACAGCAACTTTGACATTCTAATCCCACTCTGTCCAATTCTAACGTCCACTATCTTTCCATTATGCCATGTGGCTTACTTTGCTGAGTGGTGACTTAGCTGTATAACCTTGGAAAATCATAGCCCACCTCTGCCTCTCCTTTTTCTCATCTGTCCAAAGGGGTTGTGTTTTAGTCAGCTTTTCCATCGCTGTGACCAAAATACCTGACAAGCACAACTTGGAGGAGGAAAGGTTGTTTGTTTGTTTGTACTGGGGATTGAACCCAGAGGCGTTCTATATCTGATCTACACCCCTGGCCCTTTTTTATTTTTTAATTTTGAAACAGGGTCTCCTAAATTGCTGAGGCTGGCCTTGAACCTGCAATCCTCTTGTCTCAACCTTCCAACTACTGGGATTACAGGTTTGTGCAACTATACCAGACGTGGACTTTATATCTGGAAGGAAAATTTTGCTCTAGGTTTGGTTGCTTATTGATTCATTGATTTAACATGCTGCCTGTGTGCGCGCATGTGTGTATGTATATGTAAGAGTGCCAGGCACTCTTCTAGGAGAAAACAAGCCAGAAGTGATCCCTTCCCTTAAAGAGTTTCCATTTTAGTCAGGTATGGTAGCACACACCTGTAATCTCAGTACTTGGAAGGCTGAGACAAAAGGATCCCAGGTTTGAGACCAGTGCATAACTTGCGGAGACCTTGTTTCTTTTTCTTTTTTCTTTTTTTGGTACTGGGGATTTAACCCAGGGGCATTCTACCTCAAAGCTACACCCCAGCCCTTTTTATATTTTATTTTTTGAAACAGGATCTGGCTATGTTGCTGAGGGTCTTGCTAAATTGTTGAAGTTGCCCTCAGTCTTGTGATCTTCCTGTCTCAGCCTCCCAAGTACTGGGATTACAGGCGAGTACCACCATATCCAGCTATGAGACCCTGTCTCAAAACAAAACAAAACAAACAAAAAATAGGGCTGGGGTTGTAGCTCAGCAGTAGAACAGCACTGGGCTCAATCTCCAGTACCAATAAATAAACAAATAAGAACTTTATTTTTGGGGTGGGGAAGATAATAAGCAAAGGAGTTGACTTAGAAGAGAGCTCAGTACTGTGAAGACCACAGAACAGTGTGACAAGCCAGGGTCAGGGAAGGCTGTTGAGAAGAGTGACATTGGAACATTGATGACAAGATTGGTAATAACGTGAAGTCACCCAGTTCAAATTCCAGAGCAGAGCGAGGGCAAAGGCTAGAGCCATTGAGTGAGAGCATGAGAGGTTTTGGACTCGATCTGTATTTTGTGGCCATTCCCTTTTGGAAGGTGTCTTGGAAAGCCAAAGTAACACCACACCTGGAGCAGGTGTGTTTATATATCTAGTGTGTGGGTTTGTGTATGGGGTGGGCCTACTGAAGCGCATCCCTGGGCAGAAGGCAGGGTACAGTCTGGTCCACAGCTCTCTCAGTTCCCAGGGAAGAAGAAGGTATGGTGCAAACAGGAGAAAACTTCAAGACCATAAACCTTAGGTTCCCATCCAGGCTGTGCCATGGACACATAGGGGATCTTGGACAAGTCCTTTTCCTTTCCTAGCCCCATGTCTCTGTTAATGAGATGAGCAACAAGGGGAGAGGTGAGCCTCAGCCAGGTCCAAAGTTCCCTTCCAACATAGACAGCAGGGACACCCTAGATTACCCAGAACAACTTCCCAGTGACTACAAATCTCAGTGTGCACAGCCAGCGGTCCTCATGATGGCTGCTTTGTCCCTTCGCTTCCTGCTCCAAGGGTGTGGCCTCTGCTCATCTAGAACCCTAGTGGCAGAGGTGGCAACAGGTGGAGTAGCATTGGAGATTGGAAAAGGAGCCAGGTGCGTGGTGCATGTCTGTTTTCCCAGTACTTGGGAGGCTGAGACAGGAGGATTATGGGATTGAGGCCAGCCTGGACAACTTATCGAGACCAGGTAGGGGGGTAGCTCGGAGGTGGAATGCCCTTGGATTCAATCCCCAGTAACAAACGCACACAAAGTTTGGAAAGAGTGTGTGCGGGGTCTGGTGCTGGCTTCTGCTTGTGTCCCCCTGGCTTTTGGTGGAGAGGAGTCATGTCCCCTCCAAGTGCCCCTCTGTCTGTCTTCCTGGCTAGCTCATTTCTTTACTTGCCGGGGAGGCCTATCAGCAGACACTGGTGCACAGATGCCTCTGGCTTCTCCGGTTCCCTGCTGGGCCCTGCTAGGCTGGGCTTCTCAGCCTGGGCCCTGGGGCTGCTCCCCTCCCCCGCCTCCAGCGCCAGCGCCAGCGCCAGGCCCCCACCGCTCTCACTGCTCTTCTCTGAACTGCCTCCAGCTTGGCTGCATCACTGCGATAATGAGGTGTCTGCGACTGAACACAGTGGGCTCGGCAGGGCAGAACAGCAGCCCAGAGGCCTCAGAGACTGGCTGGAGCGCAGACTGCCCCAGCTGGCCCTGGAACCCTCCAGGTGCCCCACCCACCCACCCTGCTAGCTCCCTTGGCATCCTAGGCCCCTCTGCCCCAATCCCAAGGGCAAAAGCTAAAGAAGAGGTAAGGTTCAGTTGTGAAAAATGTGGTTCTGTGATGATGTGCACAATGATAGGAAGAATCTTGGGTTGTAAAGGGATGCCCCGCCATAACTCCTCATACCTGGACACCACGTAAGTATTGATGAGGCACTTTCATTCATTTTGCCGACGTTCACTGAGCAGACTTGGTGCCAGTTCCCATGTAGGCCAGAGGGAAACGAGGAACAAGATGTGATGCAACCAGAGCTTACTTAGTGAGCTGGCTGCCTAGTGGGAGACTTGCGAGGAAATGGCCATGAGGGGACATGAGGGTTATAATTCAGACAAGGGTAGAACAAGCCAAGGGATGGGCGCCCAAGCCAATCAGGGTAGGCAGCTGAGATGGGAGGATGTGGAAAGGTTTCTCAGAAGAGGGAACCATTTCTACAGTCCTGAAGAATGAGGGGTGGAGGCAAGCTGGGAGTGGTGGGCACAGTGGCACACATCTGTAATCCCAATATTTGGCAGGCTGAAACAGGAGGATTACAGCTTTGAGGCCAGTTTCGGCGACTTAGTGAGATCCTTGGCAATTTAGCAAGACCCTATTTCAAAATAAAAATAAAAGAGGGTGTAGCTCAGAGGTAGAATGCCCCTGGGTTCAATCTCCAGTACCACAAATAAAAAAGAATGGTGGGGAGGGATAGCTAGGGAGGCCTGGGAGTGAGGGTGGGAAGGGGTGTTCTGTGCAGAACGAACAGCCCCCTAAAGCCCAGAGAGACATCTTGCTTAATCCTCAAAACATCCCAGAGGGCAGGCATTATGATTTCCATTTTACAGATAGCAAAACAAAGACCCAGATGGGATAATAATGCTTTACCTCAGTACTGTCCCCTCATGGCTGTTTCCTCGTGTGTCTCCCCACTAGGTAGCCAGCTCACTAGGCTCTGGTTTCATCTCGTTCTTTATTTCCCCTCTGCCCTACATGGGGACTGGCATTGAGTCTGCTTAGTGAACATTTGTGAAATGAAGTGCCTCACAGACACTGGTGTTAAAGAGTTTAAACAAATCTGGGCCACCCTTACACTTTTCTGCTTACATTCACCCTCCAAAGTATGTGTGTGTGTGTGTGTGTGTGTGTGTGTGTGTGTGTGTTACTAGAGATTCATTCCAGGGGCACTCTACCACTGAGCTACACCACCAGATCTTTTTATTTTGAGACAGGGTCTTGCTGAGTTGCTCAGTCTGGCCTTGAAATTACAATCCTCCTGTTTTAGCCTCGAAGTCACTGGGATGACAGGCATGCGCTGTCACAAATGCCTAACAATGTGGGGTTTTGTGTGTGTGTGTTTGGTAGTGAGGATTGAATCCAGGGACATTCTACCTCTGAGGTACACCCCCAGCCCATTTTTTATTTATTTTGAAATAGGGTCTCACAGCCAGGCGTCATGGTGCACACTTGTATTCCCAGTTCTTGGGAGGCTGAGACGGGAGGATCCATGGTTTGCGGCTAGCCTCGGCTACTTAGTGAGGCCTCCACAACTTAGTGAGACCCTGTTTAAAAATAAAGAATATAAAATAGGGCT
>PVJS01059130.1:0-11594 GCA_004027185.1 Glis glis | reverse complement strand
GTGTAGCGTGGAGGTAGAACTCCCCTGGGTTCAATCCCCGGTACTGAAAAAAAAAAAAAAGAATAAAAAAGAGGGCTGGGGGTTGTAGCCCGGAGGTAGAATGCCCTGGGTTCAATCCCCAGTGCCAAAAAAAAAAAAAGAAAAGAAATTGCACCATAGGAAAAACCCATACCAACTAGTACACCTTAAGGCCCTGGCTGACAAAAAATTTCCCCCAATACTGAGCATACAGACATAATTACAAATTATACAAAAATATGACATCATAAATAAAACTACATAACAAATGAGAAAAAAGACAACTGAGGAATAATGTATGCCAGAGCAATCTGAAAGAGGCTTTAAGCTATATTTTTAAATATTTTAAGAAGGAGAAAGAAATAAAATCCTTAAGGTGAGAACTTTATGACAAAAAAAGAGAAAGATTTTGAAAAAATAGCAATTAAAGAATTTTTTAAAATATTTATGTAAATAAAAAGTTCTATTTGTATGTTAAAATAGCAATCCAGACCTAATTAGCTGGAAAGTAAATTATATGGAACATAGCCCAGAGAAAAAAATAGAGAGAGGAAATGTATATGATAAACAACACAATGAAGGGAGAGGCTCCATGTATGTCTAAAAAGAATTTCCTAAAGAGAAAAATCTTAGAATTGGGGAGAAGCAATACGCAAAGGCATGAAGAGACAGAATTTTCAGGAATTAGAGGAATTCTTGAATTGAAAAAGCAGGATAAACAAAACTAACAAATCCAGACCTGGATATATTGTAGTGAAATTTCTGAAAATATGAGGAAAAAAGAAAATCTTAAAAGCTACCATAAGGAAAAAAATTAGTTACAAATAAATGAATATGATACTGACACTAAAAATTGTGACATGAAGAGTCATAAAACGGTGGAATACACAACGAGCTCCCATATATACCTAACAGGATGACTAAAATTAAAAAGGTTAACAACATGACATGTTGACAAAGATATGGAGCCATTAGAACTCTCATACATTGTTATGGGAATGTAAAATGATTATAAACCACTTTGGAAAATAGCATGGCTTCTTCTTATAAAACTCAAATTCACCTCTACTACAACCCACAAGTTCCACATATATTCACAGAAAGATTTGTTCAAGAATGTTCATATCATCTTCACTCATAATAGCCCCAAACTGAAAAAAGTAAAATGTATCCGTTTACTATAGAATTAATAAACAGACTGTGTTATACTCATTCAATAGAATAGTTTTCAATAATACAGTGAAACAAGCTACAGATAAATGCAGGCATCATGGATAAATTTAAAAGACATTATGCTGCCAGGCGTGGTGGTGCACACTTGTAATTCCAGTACTTGGGAGGCTGAGACCAGAAGATTCAGGTTCATGGCCAGCCTCGGCTACATAGTGAGGACTTCCACAACTTAGTGAGACCCTGTTTCAAAAATAAAGAATAAAAAAAATAGGGCTGAGGGTGTAGCTTGGAGGTAGAATGACCCTTGGTTCAATCCCCAGTACTGCAAAAAAAAAAAAGACATTATGCTGAATGAAAAATCTTTAAACAAAATAAAATATGCTGCATAATTCTGTCACACAAAGTTCTAGAACCATCAGATGAGGTTATAATGAAAAAGAAATTTCAACAACATTAGTCTCTCAAAGAGGATACTGGGGATTACCTCTGAAGGAGCATGATGGAATTTCCTGGAGTGATAATAACATTCTATATCTTTGTGAAAGCATGCATTATGCAATTATATGCACTTGTCGAAACTCATAAAATGATACATTTAAGTTTTGTGCATAATATAAATTTCTTTCAAAAAGTCTCTAAACATATATTGAACCCTAGTTAATGGATATGCAGGCTAAATGTTTAGAGATGAAATATACAGATGTCTACAACTTATTTTTAAATGCCTTTTCTAAAAAATAAGATGGAGCCAGGTGTGGTGGTGCACATCTGTAATCCCAGTACTTGAGAGGCATAGATAGGAGGATCACAGGGTCAAAGCCAGCCTCAGCAACTTAGCAAGATCCACAGCAACTTAGCAAGACCCCATTTCAATTTTGTGTGTGTGTGTGTGTGTGTGTGTGTGTGTGTGTGTGTGTGTGTGTGGTACTGGGAATTGAACCCAGAGGCATTCTACCTCCGAGCTACATCCCCAGACCAATTTTATTTCTTATTTGGAAATGGGGTCTCACTAGCTTGCTGAGAGCCTCACTAAATTGCTGAGGCTGTCCTTTAACCTGAGATCCTCCAGTCTCAGCCTCCCAAGTACAAGGATTACAAGCGTGTGCCACCACGCCCAGCTTCAAATTTTTAAAAAAGGGCTGAGAATGTAGATTGAAGGTAGACTCTCCCCATATGAATGAAAGAGGGAGGGAGGAAGGGAGGGAGGGAGGGAGGGAGGAAGGAAGGAAGGAAGGAAGGAAGGAAAAAGCAGGGCAATGTTAACAATTGTTGAATCTAGGTGGTTGGTATATGTGTTCACTGCACAAATCTTTCAAATTTTTTGTGTGTTTGAATTTTTCTCCCTACCCATCTAAAGATGAAATAAAGGCATTTTCAGATATAGAAAGAGTAAAACCCATAGGCACTTGTTGAAAGAACTATTTAAGATATGCCTCAATAAAAAAAAGCAAATGAAGTTAAAAGAAAGAAATTGAGTGCATGATGCAATAGTGAGCATAGAAACTGGTTAAAAACATGTTAGGGAATTTTTTAAAATACTGTCTCAAAAATAATGAGGGCAATAACAGATAAATCAGAAGAGTGTTAAAAATACGATGACACTAAAATGCTTAACAACAGTAAAATGAATTATGGTAATAAAAAAATTCTACAGCCCTTATCGTGAAAAAGCACTGCTAAATTTTAGCCCTTGTTAGAAAAATTTATAACTTCCAAACAAGTAGGGGAAAATGAGAATCAGAGATAAAGAAAATACAATCAAACCAAAATATGCCATGAAAAGAGAAAACATATAAAAAACAAATATGGTAGATATAAATATATTAAAAGTGTCAGAAATACACCAAAATATATCAGCAACAATAAATATAAATGGATTAAATTTGAAAGAAAATTTTATATCAAATAAAATTTTTAAAACTCCACCTTTGGGGGTTTACAATAATCTCACTTGGAGCACGGTGACACAGAAAAGAAATGGAAAAGGATATATTAGGACTTCATATTTAGGGACTATTTTTAATTAGAAAACTTTAAAACCCTCCTCCTACAAATATCAAAAATGCTATGCAAAAGCCAGGCATTGGTGACACATGCTTGTAATCCCAGTACTTGGGAGGCTGAGACAGGAGGATGGCAGGTTTGAAGCCAGCCTCAGCAACTTAGTAAGGCTCTCTGCAATTTAGTGAGACTCTGTTTCAAAATAAACAAATGAAATAGGCCTGGTGTATAGCTCAGAGGCAGAATATCCCTGGGTTCAATCCCCAGAGCCAGAAAAAAATTATATATACATGATAATATGATAAGCAACACAGTGAGTGACGTGAGAAGCACCTCTCTCTCTCTCTCTCTCTATCTCTCTCTCTCTCTCTTCTCTCTCTCTCTCTCTCCCCATCTCTCTCTCTCCCTCATGAGGATGACAAGAAGAAGTGATCCAGGTGGAAGAAATGGGCCCTATGCTTGACATGGAAGATGAATGGGCCAGGAGGCCACGGAGCTTCTGGAAGAAGTCAGCATATTCCCTGGAGAGAACAGGGGTGAGCCTGTGGTAGGCAGACAGATGAAGGCCCCAGGAAACCGTGGTTTGGGCTCTCTCCTCCCTGGGAAGGCCCCATGGGCTCCCCCAGCGCCCTCCCCCAAAGGGAGGAAGGGATAAGAAAGACAAATGGGTCAGGCCTGAGAATACCAGGAAGGCCTGACCCCCAGGCTGACACTCACAGGTTGTGCTTATGAATCAGGATAAAAAGTCCACTCAAAGCCAAGAGACTGATGGCAAATAGACCCAGACAGATGCAGATAGACACAACAGAAGCAGCTTAAATCCCATACCTTCCGAGAAGGTAGCATTATACCTTCTCTAACACATATCTGCAACATCTCCTCTCTGCTGAATCCTTCATATTAGTGTTAAAAGATAAAACACTGCCGGGCGTGGTGGCGCACGCTTGTAATCCCAGTACTTTGGGAGGCGGAGACCGGAGGATCCGGGTTCGCGGCCAGCCTCAGCTCTCTCGCTGTCTGTCTGTCTGTCTCTCTCTCTTTCTCTCTCTCTCTCTCTCTCCTCTTAGTGAGGCCCTCTGCAACTTCGTGAGACCCAGTTTCAAAATAAAGTATAAAAAATAGGGCCGGGGGCGTAGCGTGGAGGTAGAACTCCCCTGTGTTCAATCCCCGGTACCGCAAAAAAAAAAAAAAAGATAAAACACCCTGATCCCACTTGCCCCTTTAACTAGCAGCCACTTTCTCCTCTTCTTCACTGATAAACTTTAAAGAATAGCCTGAGCTCACTACTTTACTTTCTTCATATCCTCTGCTTCCTTCAATGCAATGCATTTCTCCTCCCATTACTCTATTGAAATGGGTCTCACCAAGGCTCTCCATATCACTGCAGTCAATGAACATTTTTGAGTCCTCATAATACTGAACTTCTTGGTGACATTTGAAACTAACTTTTCTCTTGGATTGTATATCCCACCTTCTTATCCTGCTATGTCTCCGTAGTGGCATTATTCATATTTATGATTTCTCAGCATCTTTTATGTGCATTTCCTCTATTGTGTTCATTTTCTTCATTATGAGTGCCATGCCTAAATCAAAAACCAGGGACTGCATTGCCAGACCACTTGGATAGGTTATTGTGAGGGTCCAATTTGGTTATATACATAGAATAATTAGAACATTGCCTGGCATCACTCAACCACTGTATAAGTGTTAGCTATTACTGCTCTTTTTTTTTTTTGCGGTACTGGGGATTGAACCCAGGGGCATTCTACCTCCGGGCTACGCCCCCAGCCCTAATTTTTATTCTTTATTTTGAAACAGGGCCTCACTAAGTAGCTGAGGCTGGCCGCACACATGTATCCTCCGGTCTCAGCCTCTCAAGTACTGGGATTACAAGCGTGCGCCACCACGCCCAGCTGCTATTACTGCTCTCAAAGGAACAATGATAGTTCTGACATCTTTGGGGGATAACAAAAAATATCTTTAATAATCACAAAAATCAAGGTTGGGGCTCATTGCCTTATTTTAAACAGTTTCAAACAGCTCTCCAAAAATATTTTAGAGTCCTATTGCCACCCTATGTTATAGGTTGGATCTTGAACGTCCCCCAAAGGTACATATCCTGTTAATCAGCCAAAGATCTTCATCAAATGCAAGGCACACAAAGGCATCTAAGGACCTGATACTGCGGCTTTCTGCCAGAGAATAGCATGGATAGATCAACAAATGAGGAACTAGATTAAGGTGTTTACTAGGAGCTCTAGGAAATTATAAGATTCAGTGTGCTTTCAATAGTGACGTCAAATGCTAAATCCACATTTCTAGGTGTGACCAGCTGTGGGAGGACATGATCAACCTTCACATATGAAATTTATTCCCTCAGGAGTTGAAAGAGGATTGGGGGGGTAGGGAATGCTTTGGACTCAAGGGCAAGAGTTGACTCATCCAGAAACAAGGACTCCCCTTCCCTACCTTCCACCCAGGTTTAGAATTAGCTAGGACCATAACTTGTGTAAAGCAAGAAGAGTCTTCTCTTTCACAGATTACTGTTTATAAGGCTAAATAACTGAATAATATGGAATAATACATAGAGTTCTATAAAATCAACACATCTGTAAAAAGGGGCTAATATAATGTAATACTTCACTTGGTTAAAATGAAGAGTGATTAAATACATTAACAAGCCAGGCATGGTGGCACACACTTGTAATCCCAGTAGTTGGGAGCCTGAGACAGGAGAATGGCAGGTTTGCCACGAGCCTCAGCAAATTAGTGAGGTCCTCGCAATTTAGTGAGATCCTGTTTCGAAACTAAAAGAATAAAATAGGGATGAGGGTGTAGCTCAGAGGTAGAATGCCCCTGAGTTCCATCCCCAGTACCACTAACTAACTAACTAAATAAATAAATAAATAAATAAATATATTAATAAACATAAAGCAATAGAAAGAATGTCTACCACAATATTATTGCTTATTTGTTTTTCGTCTTACACTTTCTGCTATGTCATTCCCTTTTTCTGTTCTAAAAACAGTTCATGCAACAGAACTGCCTGAAATTCAGGGGCTTTGGAGGGGAAGGACACTACATAAGAAAAGAAAGAAGAAAACCCATGAATTCTAAGTGTTTATCTTTAAAGCTGAAGTCCCCCCCCACACCCCACCACACACACACACCTTAGTCTTGCAGGAAGTTGTAGCAGAAGTTTTCTAAGAGAAAAGGTGGCAGAGGCTTGAGGGTTTCTGTTTCAGGACAACACCCATTAGGACCGATCTACCAGCCCCACTCTGGCTTCTAGCCACTACAGTGCCTGCCCCAGGCAGTGCCCTCCTCCTCCACCATGCCAAGGATTCTGAATGCTGCATGGCCTGTGAGCAGCAGTTTGTACTGCCTGAACCACACGCGATTGTCCAACTGCACCCAGAGAATCCAGGACAGAAGCACAAGGAAATCCCCCTCTCTGTACCTAACATTGGGCAAGATTCTGAACTAAATAATAACTCCTTTTTGTGCTTTTAAGTCACTGGGGAGTCATGGTGAAGCTGTCTGGAGAGCTCTGGTTTGGTTACACTACATGTGTTCTTGCTATCACAAGATTTCTCTCTTCACCAGCCTGGGGTCTGCTTACCTCTGCTCATCAAATGCCACTTTGCTTTCTCATGATGGCCATCTTTTCCTGCAAATAATGTCCCCTGCATTGACAGGCCCCTCCATAGCTACCTAGCAAGTCACTTAGTAAATTCTTTTTTAGTAAGAACTACATAGAGTGAATTATGAAGAGCCTTAATTCAATTTACCTGTGTAAAGTAATTGACTCTTACAAGACAGTTCTAAAAGTACTATTATAAATCATCCTGATAGGAAAGAAAGTAAAGAGGAACATAGAGAAATCAGAGCATGTATAGCTCTACAAACAGTTCATTTTTGGAAGGACAAGTACAGAAATAATAAAAGGTAAATACCAAATTGTTGTATCAACCTGTGAAACAAATGCCAGAGACTAACTCCCTTAATGTTCTGAAAATTATGGAAAATGTTGCAGGCAACCAAAATTTTATTCTTAAAACAAGAAAATGAATAAAGAAAGGAGAGGACCTCCATTTGGTGAATATGCATGCATAGAAATGTAATAAATAGCAAATAATATGGGATTCCTGAAGGTCCCTTTGGTTAGAGAGAATAATATTCAAGCTATACTCAATATTCTACCATCATAAAGAAGAAATTAAAGTCTAAAATATGGAAAAACCATATTTAAAATTTGTATAGCTAAACATTTCCAAGCCCCTCTGAATAAAAAAATTAGAGGTACCAGAAAGCCTAAACACAAGAAATTTTTTTCTGATTTTGTTCAGAAGTGGTAAGAAGTAAATTATCTTGAAAATCACCATTTAGCTTGATGGTTATTTAGTACAAACTGCTGATCATTTATTAAATAGAATGGATAAATCAAGTGGAAAAAGAAGAGCTGGAGATGGTAGAGAGAGAGCGAGTATAAAGAAAAATTATGGGCCAAAAAGATTACCGGATGTCATCAATGAAAACTCATGAGCATTTAGCACTTACAAGATCTGACTCTATGGGATCTTTGTGCTTTTCATGGTCACTGAGTTCTTCACAGCTCGCTACGTTGTGGACAACTGGTAGCAACACAAATTATTATTGTTCAGAGACATACTAATGGATTTTTATGATCTTTCAATTTATTTCTTTTTCCTGATGTTGAAGAAGCCAGTTTTGCATCTTTGAAGCAAATTCATGTAAGTATTCCTGATGGCCTATGTGGCCTTTCTATGTGTCTGCTCTTAGGATTTTCCTTTGAGCCATTTTTGTAGCATCTTACTAATTCCTCCATTAATTAATGAGTTCAATAGAATCTTCAACCTGTGTTTATTTCATATTTGTGCAAAATACATGATTTTTCATAAAAATATATGTCCTAAGTTGGGCATGGTGGCACACATCTGTAATCCCAGTACCTGAGAGACTGAGACAGGACTGCAGGTTTGAGGCCAGTGTGTGGTAACTTTGTGAGACTCTGTTCCAAAAATAATTGAAAGGGCTGGGGTTGTAGCTCAGAGGTAGACTACCCCTGGGTTCAATTCCCAGTAACACACACACACACACACACACACACACACACACACACACACACACATTTGTCCATTTATGGAAGGATGGAAGAGATTTCTAGGTGGCAGAAGTTACAGTATGTTTTGAAAATATAATCATGGGAAAGAACATGGTTTGTTGGCAACAAAAGGGGCACAGGAATAGTGGGAAGGTGTTTAGTCAGCTTTCCATTACTGTGAGAAAATAAATAAGGTAAATAACTACTAAAGAGGAAAGGTTTGTTTGGGGTGGCAGTTTCAGAGGTTCAGTCCATGGTGAGCTGGTTCCATTGCTCTTGGGCCTGTGGTGAGACAGCCCATCATAATGGGCGCATGTGGCCAAGGAAACTGCTGACTTTGTGGCAGCTGGGAGGCAAAGAAGACAAGAAGGGCTGGGCTCCCAATGACCCCTTAAAGAGCACACATTCAGTGGCTTAACTTTCTTCTAGTAGGTCCTACTTCTTGAAGGTTCCAGCACCTCCCAACAGTGCTACCAGCGGGGGACCAAACCTTCAACACAGGGGTCTTTGGAGGACATTCAAGATTCAAACTTTATCAAGAGGAAAGCCTAGAAGGGTAAGCAAAGGTTAGGTCAAAATGGCGCTGTGATGTAACAGAAGTGAAAAATGTATTATCCTAACAGCTGGTACCAAAATCCTCTTAAGGAAGATTATTACGATTTTTTGAGGCAATACTTGGAATGCTTCTTGCTGATGGATGACTAAGGCATGAATGTCAGCAGGTACCAAAGTAAACATTTTAGGAGGTGGCCAAAACCATCCTCCTAAAACAAAGAACAAAATTCATTTTAACTCCTGAAAAGGGAAGGAAGAGGAAAATCAGGAATATACAGAGCAGTTGGAGACCATGTAAGGTGAAGAGCAGTGAGAAATTTCCGAGTTGGAGTAGCTGAAAAGCATTTCAAAAAAGGGCTGCCTTAATACTCAAATTGCAGTCATTTGCATTAGTGCAATGTAAACCCTTCCAAAATTAGCTTCGTGTCAGCTAATTTTATGGGCAAATTCGAGGGGATTTCATAAGTATTCATAGATCTTAAAAAAGGAACCGAATTTCATATCTGAGTGGCTGCAGACGCACTACCCACTAAAACCTGAGCCCCAGAGTAGGGGTGCTGATGTAAAAGATGCTCCCCACAGAGACAGAACTCTTAGACAGAACTCAGGTTTCCTAGGGTTTATGGTGACCTTATTTAGCTCTCAATGGGTACATCTACAGCTCATCTATGGATTACATAAACCTAGCATGAAAGTTCAATTTGATCTTGGAAATGATAGAGAGCCACTGAGGTGGCCAGCATGCCAAGGTAGCCATACTCAGAGGTTAGGAATTGACATGAGAAGGACAATCAGGGGCTGACTCTGGGTTGGCTGAGCAACCAAAAAAGAGTTGGGAATTATAAATGGAAAACATTATTATACATGGGGACAGTAGAAATAAACTTATAAAACCCAGGACAGAAAGCAATTCTGTGGCTGACAGAGTAATGAGGAGAAGACCAGACTGTGGATTGGATTCATTGTTTCATACTTCAAGTTCCTAGCGGAGGGGAAGTCTAAAATTATCTCTGTAATATTGTTGGCATTTAAGAAGTCACATTAGCACTGGTGCAGGGGAATATGGGAAACGATGTGTGAACACCTTCCTAGGGAGCCTTGACATTTTCTTAGAAATGGTTCTTGGAAGGGCCATCTTATAAACCACAGACACTTTTTGAGGACATTGTGACACTCTGACAGATGCAGTTGACTTAGAGTTACTGTATTCTAAAGAGCAAAGGAGAGAAAAAAAACAGTCTCCGTTTGGAGTCAGGACAGCACTGTGGTTGAGAATATGAGTTTTGGGGTCAAACAGAATACAATTTCAGACCCTGCTCTATATCTTACTAGTTGTGTGACCCTGGAAGTTATTTTATTTATTTATTTATTTATTTATTTATTTATTTATTTATTTATTTTTGCAGTACTGGGGATTGAACCCAGGGGCGTTCTACCTCCGCGCTACACCCCCGGCCCTATTTTTTATACTTTATTTTGAAACCGGGTCTCACGAAGTTGCGGAGGGCCTCACTAAGTAGAGAGAGAGAGAAAGAGAGAGAGAGAGACAGGAGAGAAAGAGAGAGAGCTGAGGCTGGCCGCGAACCCGGATCCTCCGGTCTCCGCCTCCCAAAGTACTGGGATTACAAGCGTGCGCCACCACGCCCGGCTTCAGAAACTCTTTGAGGTGGATATTATTATAATTCCCATTTTACAGATGAGATAATGTATGCAATGCACTTACATGACGACTGCCACGTAGTACATGATCACTAAATGTTAACTATCATTATAGATGTGTTACTACAGGTGATTTTGTCGTCAAAGAGATAGAAAGGCCAAAGGTCTCCTCATGACCATTTCTTTTTTTTAAGTTGTTTTTTTCTTGCTCTTAACTTATGTTTTTTGGGTCTTTTTTTTTTTTTTTTGTCTTTTTGGAACTGGGGATCGAACCCAGGGCGCTGCAGTTGCAAGGCAAGTGCTTTGCCACGGAGCTACATCCCAGCCCCTCCTCATGAGCATTTCTATGTGGGAGAAGTGCATAGTGATCATCTGTCACCCTTGGACACCACCTAGTGGCCTGAAAGTAGGAAGACTTTTTTTCAGCTGATTCTGCAATAACTACCATTTTTCACCTATTTAGTAAGCAATAAGGAGCCACTGGAAATTTTTCTATAGTGCAATGGCATGATCAAAGCATGTTTAAGGGACATGGACTTGGCAAGGGTGTGTAGAATGAATAGGAGCGAAGAGAAAGAAGACAGAGAAACCAGCTAGGAACTGATAGTAATAGCACAGAACTAAGAATCCTTATGAAAGATTTTAGAAGTTTTGCTTCTCTATACACAGAGATAGTGGCCTGTCAGCTTTCTTTTAACACTTTTGTCTGGTTTTTGTATTAGAGTAATGCTAGCCTCATAAAATGAGTTGGGGAATAGTCTCTCCTCTGCAATTTTCTGGAAGATTTTCTGTAGAATTGGTATGATTTCCTTCTGTTGTAATATACAATCAGTCCTCCACATCTGCGGGTTCTGCATCCATAGATTCAACCAACTCCAAATCGAAAACATTTTTTCAATTGCATCTGTATTAAACATGAACAGACTTTTTATTGCTATTATTCCAAAAAAAAACAAGAGTATAACAGCTATTTATATAGCATTTAGGCTGGGCGTGGTGGCGCACGCTTGTAATCCCAGTACTTTGGGAGGCGGAGACCAGAGGATCCGGGTTCGCGGCCAGC
>PVJS01059129.1:0-11596 GCA_004027185.1 Glis glis | reverse complement strand
TTGGTTGAGCTTGTACCTCTCAGGGCTATATCCACAACTCTAAACCAAGGAAATAGCTCCCGACAGTTATCCAAGTTGGGCGTGGTGGCACACGCTTGTAATCCCAGTACTTGGGAGGCTGGATCGCAGGTTCGCAGCCAGCCTCAGCTACTTAGTGAGGCCCTCTGCAACTTAGTGAGACCTTCTTTCAAAATAAAGAATAAAAAAATAGGGATGGGGGGTATAGCTCAGAGGCTGAATGGCCCTGGGTTCAATCCCCAGTACCAAAAAAATAAAATAAAGTTATCTATTTTATTTGAGTTTATTTTATTTATACTGAGGATCAAGCCAGGGGCATTCTACTTCCAAGCTACATCTCCCCAACCCTTCTTATTTTTCACTTTGAAACAGGATCTAGGCTGGGCGTGGTGGCACACACTTGTAATCCCAGTACTTGGGAGGCTGAGACAGGAGGATTGCAGGTTCACAGCCAACCTCAGCTACTTAGTGAGGCCCTCCGCAATTTAGTGAGACCCTGTTTCAAAATAAAGAATAAAAAATAGGGCTGGGGGTGTAGCTCAGGGGTAAAATGCCCCTGGCTTCAACCCCCAGTACCACACATACAAAAAAAAGAAACAGGATCTAGCTAAATTGCTGAGGGTCTTGCTAAGTTGCTGACACTAGCCTCAAACCTGTGATCCTCCTGTTTCTGTCTCTCAAGTACTGGGATTATAGGCATGCACCATCATGACTTGAGTTTGTTTGTTTGTTTTTTCGTGGTACTGGGGATTGAACCCAGGGGCATTTTCCGCTGAGCTATACCCCCAGTCCTATTTTATTCTTTTATTTTGAAACAGGGTCTCACTAAGTTGCAGAGGCCCTTACTAAGTTGCTGAGGCTGGCCTCCAACCTGGGATCCTCCTGACTCAGCCTCCCAAGTACTGGGATTACAAGCGTGAGACACCATGCCCAGCTGAGTTTATTTTTCTTTTTATTTTTGAAACCGGGTCTCACGAAGTTGCGGAGCGCCTCACTAAGGAGAGAGAGAGAGAGAGAGAGAGAGAGAGAGAGAGAGCGCTGAGGCTGGCTGCGAATCCGGATCCTCCGGTCTCCGCCTCCCAAAGTACTGGGATTACAAGCGTGCGCCACCATGCCCGGCTGAGTTTATTTTTCAAATCAGGAATAGGTTTTGATTTTTTCAAAGACTTATGAAAATAATTAAATGAATTTTTTTCTTCTCAGATACATTAGCATATAAATTAATGGCTTTCTAATGTTGAATAATATTTGAATTTTTGGAATAAATCTCACTTCATGAATAAAGGTGAATTTGATAAAAGCTCCTTAAATGGCCTTCAAGGCCATTTACTCTCTCTCTCCCCCACCCTCTACCCCTATCCCACCTCATGATCCCTCTGTACTTGATTGTTAGGGCTGCTATAACAATGTACCACAAACTGAGTGGCTTAAACAACAGAAACCTACCGTCTCAGTGTGGAAGGCTAGAAGTCCAAGATCAAGGTGTGCGCAGGGTTGGTCTCTTCTGAGGGCTATGAAGGACATTCTAGCCTGTTCCGTTCTCCTCCCCAGCTCCTCGGGGAGGCAATTATCCCTTGGCCTGTCAAAACATCGCCCAGTCTCTGCTCTCGTCCCCACACTGCATTCTCCCTGTGTGCATTTGCATCCAAATCTCCCCTTGCTGGAAAGACACGTGTCTGATTGGAGTAGGGCCCCTCTAAAGACCTCATCTGAACGAGTTACATCTGCAACAACACTAATTCCAAAGAGATCACATTCTGAGGCCCTGGGGTTAGGACTTCAACATATGACTACGGGGAAGGGACACATTTCAACTTGAACATCCTCTGACCACATCCTCCTGCTTTGCCCCTCTGGCTCCTCTCCTGCCTTGGGGCATAGACTATCTGTTCTCTCTGCTCCTAAAGCCCTTCCTTAGACACCCTGCAACTCCCTCACTTCCCCAAGTGCTTCCTGCATGCTTCCTTCTCCCAGGGCCCCACCTGTTCACCTGTCTACGGTTGCACCTCCCCAGCCTTCCTGATGTCCCTTTCCCTGCTCTATTTTAAACGTTGCTCTTTTCCCACCACACTTACCATCATATAACATACTACATACTGTGCTTGTATATCATATAGTCTGTTGCTTATTGTTTCTCTCCCCTTCTCCTTGAGATTATGAGCATCAGAACGACTGGGATCCTGATCTATCCTGGCCACTATATCCCAAGTACCTAGGAAACAGAGGGGCACAGAGGGGCGGGCGCAATAAAAAGTTGTTGCAAGCCAGGTGCAGTGGCACATACCTGTAATTTCAGCTACTTGGGAGGCGGAGGCAAGAGGATTGCATCACAAGTTTGAGGCCAGCCTCTGCAACTTAGTGAGATGTTGTTGTTGTTGTTGTTGTTGTTGTTGTTGTTCTTCTTCTTCTTCTTCTTCTTCTTCTTCTTCTTCTTCTTCTTCTTCTTGTGGTACTGGGGATTGAATCCAGAGATGTTCTACCTCTGAGCTACACCCTATTTTATTTTTCATTTTGAAACAAGGTCTCACTAGGTTGCTGAGGACCTTGCTAAGTTGCTGAGGCTGGCCTGGACCTGCAATCTTCCTGTCTCAGCCTCCCAAGTACTGGGATTACAGGTGTGTACCACCATGCCCAGCTGAGACCCTATCTTAAATTTTTTTTAAAAAATTAAAGTTGTTACAGAAAGAAACTCAAAAGGAAAATGGATTCTATTTCTAGAAACTGGAAGACCCACTAGTGATTTACCCTTTATTTCTCTCACCTCCAGCTTCTGGGAAATAACACTGAAAGGACAGTTCAGCACACACAGCACTAAGAAATGACTTAGCAAAGCAGAGCTATTCCAGTAACACCTGAGATCAAGCAAGAGGAAAAGACTATTCCTGGAGGCCAGAGGCTGTGATTGCAAGACCAGTCCAGGAGAGGGCAGCATTGTCTACAAAGCAAACCAAATCACTGGAGAGGGCCAGTGAAGTAAACCACAGAGAAGTCCCTCTACCCTATACCAGTGCACAATTGTGAGCTGGGTTAGGCAGCCCACATCTAGAAACTAACACACAACTTCAGGTTGGAAACCCTTTCATATACATCATTCTCCCCTAAAGTCCTCCCAGATAATGAGTGTAGCAATAGCCAGAGTGTGAGCGGCATTTAAACTGAGTAGTTGAACTATGTATCACCTATGTGCTCGCAAATTATTCAAGTTGTGCCGGCATTGGTGGCGCACACTTGTAATCCCAGTACTTGGGAGGTTGAGACAGGAGGATCGCAGGTTTGCGGTCAGCCTCAGCAACTTAGTGAGACCCTGTTTCAAAACAAAGAATAAAATAGGGCTGGGGGTGTAGCTCAGAGATAGAATGTCCCTGGGTTCAATCCCCAGTACCATATACGCACACAAAAATTATTCAAGTTGCCACAGAACTCAAGCATTTACCAGTTCTGTCCCTGGGGCCAACCCCCTTTCCAATGCACAGACCCTTCCTCCAGAAGGTTCTCAGACTCTGAGATACCCATTTTGAAATACAGCACATTTGGACAGACTCAGCAAACTGATCAAAAGATATATACAGAATCTAAGTTTTAGAGAACTGAAAACCTTTTCAATTTTCTTATAGCTTACTTCTTGGTTCTCCAACTCAGGTTACCAGGCAAAATATAGACTGGGAGACTTAACAGAAAAGTATTTCTCCCAGTTCTGTAGCCTGGAAGTGCTAAGATCAGGGTATCAGCATGGTCAGGTATGGTAGGGCAGCCTTCTGGATGTGTCAAAATGTTGTTGCAAGCAACGGGTTGCAAGGTCCTAAAACCGATAAGTCACAAGTCACAATGTCACAATGTTTATTCAATACTCAAGGTTAGAGCATGCAAGAAATTATTAGGAAATTCTCTAAGTTAAGTTAGTTTGGGATGCTGGGTGGGCTGCTTTGCCAAAGCTGATTAGCTATGAACATCTAATGATACACTTCACCCTAACACTTTAACTAACAATTCTAATAAGTTTGCTAGACTAACAAACTATGTCAAACAAGTATATTAGACAATATACAAATTCTATCATTCGAGCACTTCAAATTATTAGCAAATACAAACAAGAAGGGGGAGGGAATAACAAACCAAGTCCAGGAATAGAAGAGAAGATTCCAAAGTTGGTCTGGGTGCCTAGAAGGCTGAAGAGTTGCACTGATCCTCAGTCAGCAAAGAATAGGACCAGAGCAATTGGATTGGAGTCATACACATGGTAGACTCATCATGGCATAAGCAATAACTCAGTGCACTGTGTATTAAAAAAGTTGATCTTTTATAGGGTTTCTCTAGGGGCTGTCAAGTGTCCTTGGCAGGCTTATCTAACCTTACTAGATACTTGTCAGTAACCACAAATGTATTGATGACATAAGTCCATCAGATGCAGGAAGAAATTTATGATCCAAGGGTCCATTATCAACTCAGCACAGGCATGTTAGTCTGAGCCATATGCTGGCATGTCCAAACAAGTTGCTTCATTAGTTCCTGAAGTTGTTTATTTCCCATGCTCTTTATAATTGGCATGTCCCAACAAGTTGTTTGAGTTCCTGAAGCTGTCTTATGTCCCATGCTCTGCACAAATGTGCAGGGGAGAGGAGCTCTGGCCCCTTCTTATAAAGACACTAATCCCATCATGGGGCCCCACCCTTATGATTTCATCTAAACTAATGACCTCTCCAAGGCCCCATATCCAAACACCATCACACTGGGGCATTTGAATATTTAGGGCTTCAATATATGAATTAATTGGAGAAGAGTCCAAACCTTCAGTCTATAACAAGCACCGTGTCATAGTTTGACTGGACAAATTCCCTTCTCTGGTAGCACTCTCTTACATATTCATGAAGCAAGGTTCCAGCGAGTTCTAATAAACTTTTATGTGTCTTTGATGCAGGTTTGCTTATTTTCTCTTATATGAGGCCAACTATACCGAGCTCTACCCTATGTAGCCCAACCAGCATAGTCAACATTCTGTCTGACAGACTCAGCTGCCAGTCGTATCCTTGGCTGCAGTAAAAATAAACCACACGACTGGGTTACCGGGGGCGGAGGGGCTGGGGTTGGAACCAGGCAGATGGGAGACAGGTGGGAAGACTTTTCATTAATAGCTTTTAATATTTCTCGAAATATGTGAAATCGTTCCCATAATATATTTTTGTGGTTCTGGGGATTGAACCCAGGGGCATTCTATCTCTGAGCTACACCCCTAGCCCTATTTTATTTTTATTTTTATTTTTATTTTTTATTTTTATTTTATTTTTATTTTATTTTTATTTTATTTTTATTTTTGAGACAGGGTCTTGCTAGTTTGATGAGAGTCTCACTACTTCCTGAGGCTGTCCTTGAACCTGCGATCCTACTGTCTCAGCCTCCCAAGTACTGAGATTACAGGCATGTACCACCATGCCTGGCTCCATAATACATTTTAAATGTAAATAATAATATTGAAATGCAAAAAAGTAATATGAGCCTGGCAGCAGGCAGTCTGTGGTCCAGCTGAGCAGCCTGCCTTGAGCTCTGGCCACTGTGGTCCTGTCTCTGGCTGCTCTGTCTTCACTTCTACCCAGAGAACCAAAGGGGCCCTCAGCCAATCCAGGCAACATGTGTCTGGGTCTTGAATTTACAGACCTGTTGTTCTCTTTATTTCCTCTGTTCCAGACTTGTCTCCAAATCAGCCCTTGGTCCTTGTCTCTTTCCTGTCCCTGGTCTGTCTAACTGCCTACACTCTCCTTCCGGCTATAAATCAGGGCATCCTAGTGATAAGAAAAGAATCCTAAGATGTCCTAAATTCAATCACAAAGACTAGGGGATGTAGGAGGGGAGAAATAAGGAACATTAATCAGCTAACAGCTGCTGGCCAAACTGATCAGACTATTGCACTCCCCTAGACACCACCACATCCTGCTTACAACCCCAACCAATAAGAAGCAGTGATGCTTCTTGCAGATGGCCCTCCAGTTCCCAAGCTGTCCTTCTAAACACCAGAAATCAATTCTAACTGAAATGAACAAACAAGGAAACCAATCCTGTGCAGCCAAAGAATCCCTTCTGCAGGCTGAATCAGGCCTGTGGAAGAGGTCATTCCAGAATGAGGCTGGATTTATGTCCATTAAAGTACAAATCAAAGGTCTTTTTTTTTTCCTTTATATGGTGCTGGGGCTCGAACTCAGGGCCTTAACTCATGCTAAGCATGTGCTTTACTACTTAGCTACATTCTCAGCCCAAAGGTCTTACTGTTTTGGTTTTTGTTTTGTTTTATTGTTTTTTGTCACAGGTGTGTGTGTGTGTGTGTGTGTGTGTGTGTGTGTGTGTGTGTTACTGGGGATTGAATCCAGGGAAGTTATACCTCTGAGCTACACCCCTAGTCTTATTTTATTTTTATTTTGAAACATAGGCTTGAGCCAGGCGTGGTGGTGCACGCTTGTAATCCCAGTACTTGGGAGGCTGAGACAGGAGGATGGCAGGTTCGCAGCCAGCATCAGCTACTTAGTGAGGCCTCCACAACTTAGTGAGACCCTGTTTCCAAATAAAGAATAAAAAATAGGGCTAGGGGTGTAGCTCAGAGGTAGAATGCCCCTGGGTTCAATCCCCAGTACCGCAAAAAAAAAAAAGAAAAGAAAAAAGAAACATAATCTTGCTAAGTTACCACTCACTGCTGTCCTCAAACCTGCAATCCTCCTGTTTCAGCCTCTCAAGTACTGGAATTACAGGCATGTGCCATATATTGAAGCCCAGCCCCAGAGGTCTTATTCTGAGTGAAGGATGATGGGAATGTCCTCAAGGCCAGTAGGTGGGCCTCAAGTCAATGCAAGTCAATGAGAGTGCACTACCAGAGTGAAATGAACACACAGGAACTGAGGTTTCTTTGGTGCCTAGGAAGCTGGAGGGGTACTTTGTAGAACTATTTGGAATTGCACTTAGGGCACAAAGGACCAAGAGGGAAATCAGGAGAGGCAAGTGTTGAACCACAACTCTTGGGACCGAGGCATTTATGAAATCAGAGGGATTATTGAGGGCTGGGGTTGGATCCCCAGGACTGCAAAAAGAAGGGGGGGTTATTAAGCTATTAGAGATGATAGACAGAAAGAGGATCAGGTCCTGGGACAAGTCACCACAACTTCCAGCAACAAGGCTAGATAGCAGTTGGAAAATTGCCCACTGGGTTACAGCTAAGAGTATATTTATAACAAAAATTTGGGAAAGGAAAGCACAAATTGTTCACATTGAACCTACATTAGTTATAAATAAGAGGGTGGACAACGTGATTTTTAGGGAGGAGAGTAATGTTGTCTGTATTAATGGGGATTGAGATTGTATGGGAGCACATATTTGTCAAAACCTTATGAGCCACGGCCCCGCCCCGGAGCACCCCAGCACTGAGGACGCAGGCGGGTGAGCCATAGCCCCGCCCTGGAGCACCCCAGCACTGAGGACATGGGCGGGAGAGCTATGGCCCCACCCCGGAGCACCCCAGCTCTGAGGACACAGACGGGTGAGCCACAACCCCCCCTGGAGGACACGGGTGGGTGATAGAGAAATCCTCAGATGAGTAAAGAAGGCAATATAACTGAGGGAGATGGGAGGGGAGAAGAGGGAAACGCCCTAATGCACAGGACGTACATACACAAATGTATCAAAGTCAACTACTATGCTGAGCACAAGAAGGAGGGAGGGGGGAGGGAATGGGGGTGGGAATTGGGGGGGGCTAATTGACTGATGCGTTCATGTATACTTCTACCATCCTGAAACCCATCAAGATGTATGATTAAAATGCACCAATAAAAAAAACTTATAAAAAGGTTTAATATTTGTAAAGCTGGAATTATAGGTCAGTAATAGAGCAGTTGCCTAGCATGTATAAGGTCTTGGGTTCAATCCCCAACACTGAAAAAAAATTGTTCATTCTGTTGCATATAAATTTTACATCAAAAGAAAAACTATGCGGGGCGTGGTTGCACACACCTGTAATCCTAGTACCTGGGAGGCTGAGACAGGAGGATCATAGGTTTGAGGACAGCCTCAGCAAGTAGTGAGACTCTCATCAACTTAGCGAGACCCTGTTTCCAAATAAAAATAAAATAGGGCTGGGGGGTATAGATAAGAGGTAGAATGCCCCTGGGTTCAATCCCCAGTACAACAACAACAGCAAAGCAAAACTATAAAAAATATTGATCTTTAGTTAATGATATTAATGTATTTAAGGAGAAGTGTACCTCTGTCTGCAATTTACTTTGAAAAACATCAAAAAATAAAGTAGATTAATGGATATAAGGATGGATAGATATGAGCTAAGGCAAGCAAATCATTTATTTATCATTTTATTTATTTATTTATTTTTGAGGTACTGGGAATTGAACCCAGGGGCATTCTACCTCCAAGCTACACCCCCAGCCCTATTTTTAGTTTTTATTTTTTATTGGTGCATTGTAATCATACATCTTGATGGGTTTCAGGGTGGTAGAAATATACATGCACACATCGATCAATTAGCCCTCCCCCACTTCCCACTCCCATTCCCTCCCCCTTCCCTCCTCCTCCTGCTCAGCATAGTAGTTGACATTGATATATTTGTGTATGTACATCCTGAGCATTAAGGTGTTTCCCTCTCCCCCCCCCCCATCTCCCTCAATTAGGTGGCCTCCTTTACTCATCCGAGGTTTTCTCCATCTTTGTCTGGAGTCCCTCCTGCGCCCTATTCTCCCTAGCTTTGGCATATTAGGAAAAGCATCTGACCTTTCACTTTCTGTGACTGACTAATCTCACTAAGCATATTGTTCTCTAATTCCATCCATGTCCTTGCAAATGATGTAATTTTGTTCCTCTTGATGGCTGCCCAGACCTATTTCTTATTCTTTATTTCTGAAACAGGGTCTCATTAAGTTGTGGAGGGCCTCACTAAGTAGCTGAGGCTGGCCACTAACCTGCGATCCTCCTATCTTAGCCTCCCAAGTACTGGGATTATAAGTACTCAGCCTCCCAAGTACTGGAATTGCCACACCCAGCTAGGCAAGCAAATCTTAATGGCAGAATCTATGGAGTAGATATATACAGGTGTACACTGTAGAATTCTTCCAACTTTGCTTTATGTTTGAGATTTTTCAAAACACAATGTTGGCAGGGGAAATTAACTGGCATTCAATCTTGGCTGACTCCTCCAGTTTGCTGCACTCCCTAGCCATCCTTATTGCCTCGCACCCAGACCGCTTTACCCATGTATTTCCCCACACTGCTTGGCACAGCATCGTTTTCTCCTAGACACGTACAACATGTTCTAATTAATGATCATTAACTAAATCTCTAGAAGAGGTGGGAGAACATGGTACTTGTGAGGTAGGAAAAACACCAAAAATCCAAGCTCAAACTCAGACTGTTTCTCCTACTATAGTCTCACAAGAAAGGTCACTTCTGACACCAAATGTGTAAGGATTTCTCCCCGCCAGCAAGAAAGCAATTCTGTGGCAGCAGACCCCACTGGCCATCCTCTAATCCAACTCAGTTCTGACACTGTCTACCAAAGACAGCATCAGATCCCACAGGTTGAGAACTCAGTCCCAGAGACTGCACCTGACACACACACACACACACACACACAATTTTACATGCTGGTTGCTTCACCGGTTTCTGAAAGACTGGCTATAAATGGGGTTTCCACACCCTTCTTTGGGCTTGAGTACTTTTCTTGAACAGCTCACAAAAACTCAGGGAAACCAATTTACTGGTTTATTATAAAAGATATTGCAAAGAATACAGGTAAAGAGCCAGGTGTGGTGGCACATGCCTGTAATCCCAGTACTTAGGAGGCAGAGACAGGAGAATTACAGGTTCAAGGCCAGCTGCAGCAATTTAGTTAAACCCTCAGCAACTTAGTGAGATTCTGTTTCAAAAATAAAATAGGAGCCGGGCGTAGTGGCACACGCTTGTAATCCCAGTACTTGGGAGGTGGAGACCGGAGGATCTGGGTTTGCAGCCAGCCTCAGCTACTTAGTGAGGCCCTCCACAACTTCATGAGACCTGGTTACAAAATAAAGTATAAAAATTAGGGCCGGGGGTGTAGCTCGGAGGTAAAACGCCCCTGGGTTCAATCCCCAGTACCGCAAAAAATAAATAAATAAAATAAAATAAAATAGGGGGCCGGGCCTGGTGGTACACGCTTGTAATCCCAGTACTTTGGGAGGCGGAGACCGGAGGATCCGCGTTCGCGGCCAGCCTCAGCTCTCTCTCTCTCTCTCTCCCCCTCTCTCTCTCTTTCTCCCTGTCTCTCTCTCTCTCTCTCTCTCTCTCTACCTAGTGAGGCCCTCTGCAACTTCGTGAGACCCGGTTTCAAAATAAAGTATAAAAAAAAATAGGGCCAGGGTTGTAGCGTGGAGGTAGAATGCCCCTGGGTTCAATCCCCGGTACCGCAAAAAATAAATAAATAAATAAATAAATAAATAAATAAATAAATAAATAAAATAAAATAGGGCTGGGTATCTAAGTCAGAGGTAAAATGCCCCTGGATTCAACCCCAAGTACAAAAGAAAAAAAGATAAAGAAGAGCCGGGAGTGGTGGCACACCCTTGTAATCCCAGAATTTGGGAGGCTGAGAAAGGAGGATCACAGGTTCACAGCCAGCCTCAGCAACTTAGTGAGGCCCTCTGCAACTTAGTGAGACACTGTTTCAAAACAAAAAATAAAAATAGGACTGGGGGTGTAGCTCAGAGGTAGAATGCCCTTGGGTTCAATCCCTTGTGCCAAAAAATTTTTAAAAGGGAGAAGAAAAAGAAGATGACAGGCCAGGCATGGTGGCGCACACTTGTAATCCCAGTACTTGGGAGGCGGCAATTGGAGGATCCGGGTTCGCGGCCAGCCTCAGCTACTTAGTGAGGCCCTCTGCAACTTCGTGAGACCCAGTTTCAAAATAAAGTATAAAAAAACAGGGCCGGGGGTGTAGTTCGGAGGTAGAATGCCCCTGGGTTCAATCCCCGGTACCGCAAAAAAAAAAAAAAAGATGATGATAACAGATAAAGAGATGAATGGGGGTCTGGAAGAGCTAGGTACAGTGGTGCACACCTGTAATCCAGTTCTTGGGAGGCTGAGACAGGAGGATGGAAAATTTGAGGCCAGCCTAGGCAACTTAGTGAGACCCTGTTTCAAAATAACAAATGAAGCAGGCGTGGTGACACACGCCTGTAATCTCAGTATTTGGGAGGCTGAGACAGGAGGATCGTAGGTTCGAGGACAGCCTCGGCGAGTAGTGAGACTCTCATCAACCTAGCAAGACTCTGTTTCAAAATAAAAATAAAATAGGGCTGGGGTGTAGCTCGGAGGTAGAATGCCCCTGGGTTCAATCTTCAGTACCACAAAAAAAAAGAGAGAGAGAGAGAGAGAGAGAGAACGAAAGAAATAAAGAAATGAAAGAAGAAAGAGAGAAAAAAGAAGAAAGAAAGAAAGAAAGAAAGAAAGAAAGAAAGAAAGAAGAAAGAAAGAAAGAAAGAAAGAAAGAAAGGAAGGAAGGAAGGAAGGAAGGAAGAAGGAGAAGGAAAGGAAGGAAGGAAGGAAGGAAGGAAGGAAGGAAGGA
>PVJS01059128.1:0-11599 GCA_004027185.1 Glis glis | reverse complement strand
AAAAAAAAAAAAAAGAAAAAAAACCCTTTATAACTCAAGCTATCCTTGAATTCTATTCATAGACTGGGTGGGTAACTGCTCATCCCTTCACCCCTCTTACTTGTACATAGTTTGGATACTGGCTCCCACTTCCACTAAAGTACTATGAAAGCAAAAACAGGGAAAAAGAAGGACTTCAAGGGTCAAAAAAAATCAGTATTGAGGTACAGGAAACTGATTATTTATGTGTATCAGCCGTTTGCACATTTTACCTCATTCAGTCCTTACAACAATTCAAGGTAAGAGGTATCATTACAGGCTGAGCTGCAAAATGTTCCAAAATCCAGCCTGGCATGATGGTGCATGCCTGTAATCCCAGTACTTGGGAGGCTGAGACAGTAGGATCACAGGTTCAAAGCCTGACTCAACAATTTAGCAAGACCCTATTTCAAATAAAAAAATAATATAGAGCTAGGGGTGTACCTCGGAGGTAGAATGCCCCTGGGTTCTATCCCCAGTACCACAAAAAAAAAGTTTCCAAAATCCAAAATGTCACCAACATGATGCCAAAAGTGGAATACTCTACACCATGAAACTTAAAATAATTAACTTCAGGCTATGTGTATAAGGTATATATGAAATATAAATGAATTTCATTTGAAGACTTGAGTTCCATCCACTAGTCATTTCATTATGCATATGCTAATATCCCAAAATCCAAAAAACATCTGGAATCCAAAACACTTCTAGTTCCAAGTATTTCAGATAAGGGATACTGAAGCTGGGTGTGGCAATGTATACCTGTAATCCCAGTACTTGGAAGGCTGAGACAGGAGGATCACAGGTTTGAGACCATTGTAATCAGTGTATGATTACAATGCATCAATTAAAAAAAAACAGGCTGGGATGTAGCTCAGGGGTAGAATGCTCCTGGGTTCAATCCCAGTACCACCACCAAAAAAAAAAAAAAATAGAACACACTTTTACCACTGAGTTACATCCCCATCCCTACTCATTTTTTATGGTTTAGAGAGAGAAATGGCTTGTGTAGAGTCATATAAGTAGTATTTGGCCCGGCATGGTGGTACATGCTTGTAATTCCAGTAATTTGAGAGGCTGAGACAGGAGGATCGCAGGTTTGCAGCCAGCCTTAGCAACTTAGTGAGGCCCTCGGCAACTTAGTGAGACCCTATTTAAAAATAAAATAAATTAGGACTAGGGATGTAGCTCAGAGGCAGAATGCCCCTGAGTTCAATCCCCAGTACCAAAAAATGAAATAAAATTTAAAGAAGAAGGGCCGGGTGTGGTGGCGCACGCTTGTAATCCCAGTACTTTGGGAGGCGGAGACCGGAGGATCCGGGTTCGTGGCCAGCCTCAGCTCTCTCTCTCTCTCTCTCTCTCTCTCTCTCTCTTGTTCTCTCTCTCCATCTCTCTCTCTCTCTCCTTAGTGAGGCCCTCCGCAACTTCGTGAGACCTGGTTTCAAAATAAAGTATAAAAAAAAAAAAGAAGAAGAAGGAAGGAAGGAAGGAAATAAGGAAGGAAGGAAGGAAGGAAGGTAGGAAGGAAGGAAGGAAGGAAGGAAGGAAGGAAGGAAGGAAGGAAGGAAGGAAGGAAGGAGAAAGAGAAGAAAAGAAAAGAGAAAAGATTTTGGTCCAAATGGGATTCCAACCCTGGTTGTCCGATTTCAAGTTCTTTTCCCTGCAATGCTTCTCTGACATCTAAGTCACTGGTCACTTCCTAATGTATTAACTCAACTTTGTGTGTGTGTGTGTGTGTGTGTGTGTGTGTGTGTGTGTGTGTGTCACGGGGGATTGAACCCTGGGACATTCTACCTCCAAGCTACACCCCCAGCCCTATTTTATTTTTATTTTGAAACAGGGTCTAGCTAGGTTAATGAGAGTCTCACAATTTGCTGAGACTGTCCTCGAACCTGCGATCCTCCTGTCTCAGCCTCCCAAGTACTGGGATTACAAGAGTGCGCCACCACGCCTGGCTTAACTCAACTAATCTTTGTGAGTCAGACATGAAGGCAAGTATCCCCCTGCCCTGTACAAACAAGAAAATCAGCTCAGATCCATTGAGTGATTTGTCTAAGGTCACATAGCTAGTTAATGACAGTTGTAACTAGAATTCAGACTGGGGCTTTTCCTAACCCATGACACTGTGGCTGTGATGTAAATATAAACTCAGCTTTAAATTTTTTTGTGTGTGTGTGGTAATGGGAATTGAACTCAGGGGCATTCTACCTCCAAGCTACACCCCCAGCCCTATTTTTTATTCTTTTTTTTTTTTTTTTTGCGGTACAGGGGATTGAACCCAGGGGCATTCTACCTCTGTGCTACACCCCCGACCCTATTTTTTATACTTTATTTTGAAACCGGGTCTCAGGAAGTTGCGGAGGGCCTCACTAAGTAGAGAGAGAGAGAGACAGGGATTATTTTTTATTCTTTATTTTGAAACAGGGTCTCACTAAGTTGAGGAGAGCCTCACTGAGTAGCTGTGATCCTCCGGTTTCAGCCTCCCAAGTACTGGGATTACAAGCATGCACCACCATGCCCGGCTAGCTTTAAATTAAAAACTCCTAGACAAAGCTGGGCATGGTGGCGCACGCTTGTAATCCCAGTACTTGGGAGGCTGAGACAGGAGGATCACAGGTTCACGGCCAGCCTCAGCTACTTAGTGAGGCCCTCCGCAACTTAGTGAGACCCTGTTTCAAAAAAAATAAAGAGCGCCGGGCGTGGTGGCGCACGCTTGTAATCCCAGTACTTTGGGAGGTGGAGACCGGAGGATCTGGGTTCGCAGCCAGCCTCAGCTCGCGCTCTCTCGCTCTCTCTCTCTCTCTCTCTCTCTCTCCCTTTTTCTCCCTGTCTCTCCCTCTCTCTCTACCTAGTGAGGCCCTCTGCAACTTCATGGGACCCGGTTTCAAAATAAAGTATAAAAAAATAGGGCCGGGGGTGTAGCGCGGAGGTAGAACTCCCCTGGGTTCATTCCCCAGTACCGCAAAAAAAAAAGAATAAAAAATAGGGCTGGGGTGTAGCTCAGAGGTAGAATGCCCCTGGGTTCAATCCCCAGTACCGCAAAAAACCAAACAAACAAATAAACAAACAAATAAATAAATAAATAAATAAATAAATAAATAAAAATTAAAAAAATAAAACTCCTAGACAGCACCAACTATACAGTTTTATGCTCTACATGGAGCCAAATATGGTGTGCTTGTTGAATAAACCACCCACTTCCTAAAAGGAGTGAGACAGCTTGCAAAAAAAAGAGCTATTTGTAAATGGATTCCAAAAGTCAAACATATTAAATGGTTTAACAAATAGCAAAAGAGCAAAAATACATTATTATTTTATTTTAATTACTTTAACTAAATAACTCTTTGCTTTGCATTGTTTTTTGTTTGTTTGTTTGTTTATTTGTTTTGTGTGTGTATGTGTGTGTGTGTGTGTGTGTGTGTGTGTTACTAGCAATTGAACCCAGGGGCATTCTACCTCCAAGCTACACCCGCAGCCAATTTTATTTTTTATTTGGAAACAGGGTCTCACCAAGTTGTCAATAACCTCACTAAGTTGTTGAGGCTGGCTTTGAACCTGTGATCTTCCTGTCTCAGCCTCCCAAGTACTGGGATTACAGGCATGTGTCGCCACACCCAGCTTAAATAATTTTTAAAATATTTTCTCCAGTTAAATAGTTTTAAAACTGACTAGTTACATTCATTACTTTGTATTATAAGCACAACCACTTAAAATCTCCTGCTTATTATTTTTCAATATAAACATGTATTACATTTCTAAGACTTCTTTTAAAATATGCATCATTTTATATATACAGTGCCTTAGCCTTCACCTTGCTGATAGCTGCAATCATTTAGAAACAAATTTCACAGCCTGGAAAATATATAAAATTGGCAACCAGACAGATATTTAGAAACATGATACTGTATGCTGTATTTAGACCTTCATGAGGATATTGTATAAAGCCCTGCCTCGAACTGGGTAGAACTTTCTATAAATGATTCACTTCTAAATTAGCTGCCCTAGGTCAGCAGTGGTAAGCCTGAAATAAAAGGTGAATCACTTTGTACTCTTTCTTCTCCAGTACAACTACTTTTTTTCAGTGTTTTTAATGACTAAAATAGTATGACAAAAGAATTCCCCTCCCACCAAAAAAAAAGACATAGTGAAGTTTGTTTTTAATCTACCAAATGACTTCCCAGAATAACCAAAAGAACATTTTTTTTTTTGCTAATGAAATCTAACAACGCAACTAGATATCCAAGAAAATCAAAACCACAGAGCAATTCTTGAGACACAAGAAAAGGTAAAAAGAATATGGATAGGTTTTAGTCTTGCCTTTGTGGACATGACCCAGACACTAAACCAACAAGTAAGATAAATCAAATGTGTGGAGCTATATATATATCATCCTCTCCCACAATATTCTTGCAGACAGAAGAGATATCTGAGCTTAACCCTGTCTAATAATGCTGCAAGGTTACATGCCAATTTTAAAGACATCATAAATCACTGCTATTCCCCCTTGTCGGGTGCTGTCTCAAATTTTCCAGCTTTCTGAGCCATCTATCTTCTTTAAAATCTCTTCCTGATTGATGCTAAAGATGGAAAAAAAAAAACCTAAACAGGCAGAGGCTAGAAGAGGAGACATTTTACATCCTGGAACAGCAGGGTGGTTTATGAAGCATACTGTTATAAATTATTAGTAAAAAGATTCATGAATCAAACCTTCCAGTTAACAAAGGCACAAATACAATTTGTAAAAGATGGTTATTTGACCTCGAAAGGATCCTTACACACAACTTTCTAATTTGTTTGGCAGAATGCTCATATAGCACTGTGTTATTAGAAAAGGAGGCTGACTTAAAACCCTTACAATGAAATGTCTAAAGAGCATGTGAGATTTAAAAACCATCCAAATGAATCATGGAAAATTGGAAAGCAGGCGCTGTGAGCCATGCAGGGGCCAATATGGAGCAACACGGGGGCTCAGTTCAGCTCAGCAGTGCGCTTGCCCGGCGTGCACGAGCCCCTGGGTTCCACCCCCAGCACTGCTAGGGGGCACAGGGGAGATGGAACAATGGGGGAAGATGGTCTGTCTATTCTCTAAAACAGAAATTCTGCTGGGTGGGCGTGGTGGCGCACGCTAGTAATCCCAGTACTTGGGAGGCAGAGACCAGAGGATCTGGGTTCGCGGCCAACCTCAGCTACTTAGTGAGGCCCTCTGCAACTTCGTGAGACCCGATTTCAAAATAAAGTATAAAAAATAGGGCCGGGGGTGTAGCTCGGAGGTAAAACACCCCAGGGTTCAATCCCCGGTACCGCAAAAAAATAAAAATAAATAAAAAATAAAACAGAAATTCTGACAGAAAAATGGGTACTGGGGTGGGGGGGCACTAGAGAATCTGTCAAAGGGAGAGGGTAAAAAGTATAAGGCTGGGAGTGAAGGAGATTGATGTTTGTTCTAAACAAGAACACCTTAAACTGGATGTGGTGGCGCACACCTGTTATCCCAGTACTCAGGAGCTAAGACAGAAGGATTGAAGGTTCAAGGCCAGCCTCAGCAACTTAGTGAGACACTCAGCAACTTGACCCTGTTTCAAAATTAAAAAATAAAATAGGGCTGAGGTTGTAGCTCAAGGTAGAATGCCCCTGGGTTCAATCCCCATTACCAAAATAAATAAATAAGCAATGATGACCCCTGAAGGACATTAAGAAAACATACCACAGGATTTTCTAAATGCGTGATAATAAAGAATTTGGGGGAAGGGGATAGAGGTGAACTCACTGACCACCTCCGGCACATAAATGATTCATTAGGAGCTTGGAGAGCAGAAGAGACATCTATGGGTGGGGCTGGTAGAACCACAGTGAGGTCTCCCTGAATGTGGACCGTGTGTGAGCACTTTTCTAGGCTTGGAGTTGCTCCGTTTTGAACCACCTCCCTCCATAGAGACAGAGAGCCCTAAGAACAGAGCCCTAAGAAAAGGTGCAAAGGAGTTGCCAGCAATGGAATTCTGTCCCGGACCCAGAGATCCTTAGGCGCAGGCTGGCTGACGGTCTGTCCTCTCCCCCGAGCTGTTTATGACTAGCTCCTGCTCCCCAGCCTCAGCGCGCAACTTCTTGCCACCCGCTGCTTGCCAACATCACTGTCGCTCTGACTGCAAGACTCTGGGTATTGGGGCAGACAGAGAACTCACACAAGTCGGGGAGAGGACCTCGCAGGGTCAGGAGGCTTCCCAAAATACTGGCAGGCTCCATCCTCAACTCCCAGGAATGTGTCACCACACCGCAGCCAGGACGAGGAGTACCAGTCCCCTGGCTCCAGGCTGGGTACTGACACCATGCCCTTACTACCTGCTTCTATTTTTATGACGACGCACACTCTCCTCCCCAGCCCTCTATAATGTGAAACCTTCTTACCGTCAGGAAACAGGCTTATACGTTCTTGGTGCCTAATTGGCAAATGTATGACGAGCTTTCTCTCTTCATATTTTTCTTCTTCCTCCCTTCCTAGCAAGCAAGTTTGTTATAATTAGGATAACTTCAGGTCCCAGTTTACCCTTTTACCCAGAGCAATTATAAATACCACCCCTTTCATTCTCTGAAGTGTCTGCATTAGGAATATAAATCATATGGCCACTGGTTTACACTGCATTTCCTCTTAATGTGAATCAAATAAGCATGTTCCTATTTTAGGATGCTGAGACTCGACGGCATGGGATAAAAGGAAAATCATATGACTGCAATGTTGAGGAAAGGCGGCTGTGGAGTTCTTCCTCTATCTCTTGGCACTGAAGTAAATTTCCCCAGATGCCCCATCGTCTTCTTAGGAGAAAAAAACGGTGTCCATGTTGAACACAATTAACAAAGTTCTAGGAGACATACTGAATGTGGGGAAAGGTGAAAATTAACTCTAAATGATTAGTGGGGGAGGGAAGTAGAATAACAGCATTAAACGCTAAGACAAATTCTGATGTGGGCACTGTCTGTCTCTAGAAAAATGATGCAAAGAAATATGTACATTGCTGAAGAGTTATTTTTGGCTAAGGGAGTAAACATGGGCAAATGCATGAAATGATTCTGGATAAATTGGCACATTTAATATTTCTCAGTTTAACTGAGATTCTCAACTTTGTTGGTTAAAATAGTTTATTAGGTTTATACTATATTTTATGGAAGAAGCCCTCATCGGAAGAGTCCAGATTAGTTACTATAACACAGAATTCCACGCTGAGATAGTTTAGTTTGAGGATCATGTATAGAGACAAATTTTAAATTTGTCTTTCTTGTTTTCTGGGCTTAAGCCAAGGGTGGGAGATGAAAATTGCACAGGTCTAGAATAGAAAAATTACTAGGGAAATTTGCAAAACTAAGTATCATCTGGCATCTTTTCTCGAGGGAAAGAGACCTAACATTTATTGAGCCATTGTTCTAGATACCTAGGGTCAAAGTCATGCCTCTGGACTGTGTGACCTGAGTCATCTACTTGGAATCTGAGCTTCTGTTTCCTTATCTATAGATTTTAGTAAGTTCTGGGGGCTTGGGTAAGAATGACCATTTCAGATAAGACAGCTTAAGATAAGTAAGTGGTAATAGGAGGTAGTCAGCAATAATTCTCTACTTAATTCTCAAGATACGTTCCACCCACACCCCCAAACTAACTTTTATTTACATAGAGGCAGAAAAAGCAAGCTAGGAAAGGAGAGGAAGACATAATGGCACATGCATATAATCACAGTACCTGGGAGGCAGACAGGAGGATCTCAAGCCAACCTCAGCAACTCAGCCAGGCCCTCAGCAACTTATTGAGACCCTGTATCAAAATAAAAAAAATAAAAAAGCCAGGCATGGTGGCACACGCTTGTAATCCCAGTACTTGGGAGGCTGAGACAGGAGGATCTGGGTTCGCGGCCAGCCTCAGCTCTCTCTCTCTCTCTCTCTCTCTCTCTCTCTCTCTCCCTGTCTCTCTTTCTCTCTCTCTCCACTTAGTGAGGCCCTCCGCAACTTCGTGAGACCCGGTTTCAAAATAAAGTATAAAAAATAGGGCTGGGGGTGTAGCGCGGAGGAAGAACACCCCTGGGTTCAATCCCCAGTACTGCAAAAAAATATATATATATAGGGCTGGGGTGTAGCTCGGAGGTAGAATATCCCTGAGTTCAATCCCCTGTACAGAAAAAAAAAAAGAAAGAATAAAAAAAATAGGGCTGGGGGTGCAGCTCGGAGGTAGAAAGCCCCTGGGTTCAATCCCCAGTACCACAAAAAAATAAATAAATAAAAATAAAATAGGCCTGGGAGTGTAGCTCAGAGGTAGGACACCCTGGGTTTAATCCCCAGTAACACACACACACAGAGTACAGAAGGAGAAAGGAAGAAACAGGAATCCTGAGCAGCATCTAATAACCTAACCACACCCAGAACACACTGCTAGTATCAAATGAGAAGCTTCAGGAGGTTAAATTAAGGTTCTGGCCCCAGATCATGAAGCGTGAAATGTTAACACCAACCCTATAATCATTACTAGATGAACGCAATAAACAAATGTGCAAATCATTTTAACAATGGATAGAGAATTATCATTTCCTCAACTTTGTTGACTCTAACACTGTAATTTAGGAACCTGTGACTTTTACAGACTGAGATATAGATCCTGGATTTTAGTCATCAAAAAAAGAAAAGTTGGAACCACCGTCTACTCTGAGTGCTTTGTCCCCAGGGGAAGTGTTTTACACACAGCAAATACACTTCCTGAAGGCTTGAGTTCACTACAAGGTCTAAAGTCCCTTCTTGCTGTTCAGTATCCAGAGAAGCCACAGGACCTCACTGGAATTACTCAACCCCAAGCTTCAACTTCCTACTCCACATTAATCACCAAAACCTCTGAACACCCTGCACGTCCCCAAGGACAGAGCTACAGTTCCCAAGCTGAGTGACAAAGGCCTGTTTCTTGGATCCCAATCCAGAGAAGCTGGACAGAGCCATCCACCTTCACTTGGCTTCCTCTTTGTTTGTCTCAGCAAGCATCTGGCCCATAAGTACTTGTTAATTAGTTACTTCTCCTTTAAGGATTAGTTGGAACTCCTTTGGTTGCCTTGAGCAATGGGATTCATCCTCAGGAGACACAGGGAAGCAAAGGAAGGAGTACAGAAAACCATCTCAGGAGAAGCACAGACTGCCTAGAAACTATTAGAATTGTCTCATTCCCATTGAAGACACAACAGGACAAAGGACTCATAACATACACTCAGGTGAGCCAGGCGTGGTGGCGCACACCTGTAATCCCAGTTCTTAGGAGGCTGAGACAGGAGGATTACAGATTTGAGGATAGCCTCGGCAAGTAGTGAGACTGTCATCAACCTAGCGAGACCCTGTTTCAAAATAAAAAAAAATAGGGCTGGGGGTGTAGCTCAGAGGTAGAATGCCCCTGGGTTCAATCCCCAGTACCTCCAAAAAAAAAACTCTGGTGGCCCTCAGGACACTGTGACACTGCCAGTGACTGCCATCCCCCGCCTCAGCATCTCTCTTAGATCCACTTATCTTCTGCCACTACCAATTACACAGGACACATGTACAGTATGCTCCTAATTAGGTTCTCAAAAAGTATGAGGAGCTGGGCGTGGTGGCGCATGCTTGTAATCCCAGTACTTGGGAAGCTGAGACAGGAGACTCGCAGGTTTGCGGCCAGCCTCAGCTACTTAGTGAGGCCCTCCGCAACTTAGTGAGACCGTTTCAAAATAAAGAATAAAAAAATAGGGCTGGGGGTGTAGCTCAGAGGTAGAATGCCCCTGGGTTCGATCCCCAGTATGAGGAATGGTAGTACCCACACAGATGTGCACATATTGTCACACACACACACACACACACACACACACATATATATATATATACACACACAAAAATTCATAGAGAATTTTCTGGATAGTCAAGAAAGTAGTCATGCTGGGTATGCTGGCACATACCTATAATCCCAGTACTTGGAAGACTGAGACAGGTGGATCACAAGTTAAAAGCCAATCTCAGAGCCGGGCATGGTGGCGCACGCTTGTAATCCCAGTACTTGGGAGGCTTAGACAAGAGGATCGCAGGTTCGCGGCCAGCCTCAGCTACTTAGTGAGGCCCTCCACAACTCAGTGAGACCTATTTCAAAATAAAGAATAAAAAAATAGGGCTGGGGGTGTAGCTCGGAGGTAGAATGCCCCTGGGTTCAATCTCCAGTACTAAAAAAAAAAAAAAAAGCCAGTCTCAGAAACTTACGGAGGCCCTCAGCAACTTGAGTGAGACGATGGTCCAAGTTTTAAAGGGGGGGGGGGGAGTTTGGGGTGTATTTCAGAGGTAGAATTACCGTGGGTTTAATTCCCAGAACCAAAACAAAAAGTTGGGAATGGTGGCACACGCCTTTAATCCCAGTACTTGGGAAACTGAGATAGGAGGATTGCAGATCGCAGGTTTGAGGACAGCCTCAGCAATGTAACAAGATTCTCAGCAAACTAGCAAGGCTCTGCTTCAAAATAAAAAATAATAAGGACTCGGGGTAGCTTGGAAGTGGAATGTCCTTGGGCTCAATCCTCAGAACCAAAAACAAAACAAAAATTGCACCAGGGTCTCTGCCAGTTCAAGGATTCCAATGGCCCATTATTTGTGAGTACTGTCATCATAACCTTGGTAAAACCTTCCGTACTCTGTACATAAAGATGACACTCAAATATTTTATTTATTTATTTATTTTGTGCGTGCGTGCGTGTGTGTGTGTGTGTGTGTGTGTGTGTGTGTGTCACTGGGGATTGAACCCAGGGGCATTCTACCTCTGAGCTACACCCCCAGCCCTATTTTATTTTTATTTGGAAACAGGGTCTCACTAGGTTGATGAGAGCTCACTACTTGCTGAGACTGTCCTTGAATCTGCATCCTCCTATCTTAGCCTCCCAAGTACTGGGATTACAGGCATGCACCACCATGCCCAGCTATGCTCAAATATTTTAGCAGAATGCACAAGCTCTCGAGGAATATTCAAGCTACAGAGGACCTTAGACTCTTCATTTAAACTTGAGGCTCCCAAACACACATCTACCAATGGATAACAGGTCGGCTACCTCAGGTTATTAGGGAAGCTTTTTAAAATTACAACATTCTGCCGGGCGTGGTGGCGCACGCTTGTAATCCCAGTACTTGGGAGGCTGAGATGGGAGGATCATAGGTTCGTGGCCAGCCTCAGCTACTTAGTGAGGCCCTGTTTCAAAATAAAGAATAAAAAATAGGGCTGGGGGTATAGCTCAGAGGTAGACTGTCCCTGGGTTCAATCCCCAGCACCACACACACACACGCAAAAAAATTTTTTAAACATTCTTAGTCCAAATCGGTAGGTGTAAGAGCCAGAAACCTGTGTTCTTCAAGAGAGTAAGCCGAGGCCGGGCGTGGTGGCACACGCTTGTAATCCCAGTACTTTGGGAGGCGGAGACCGGAGGATCCGGGTTCGCGGCCAGCCTCAGCTCTCTTGCTCTCTCTCTCTCTCTCTCTCTCTCTCTCTCTCCTTAGTGAGGCCCTCCGCAACTTCGTGAGACCCGGTTTCAAAATAAAATATAAAATATAGGGCCGGGGGTGTAGC
>PVJS01059127.1:0-10000 GCA_004027185.1 Glis glis | reverse complement strand
AGAAGCCCTACCGCAGAGGGAGTGGAGCGTAGGGGTTGGGTGCTGAGCAGGGTGCCTTCCTCAGCACCTGCCAGGCCCACACTGCTCAGGGATGCTGCATTGCGAGCAGCATGCTGGTCCTCTGGGCTGGTTCTAATAGACCCTCAGCCTCTCCAGGCAGGGCAGTCATGTCCCCTTCCTAACACTGTGGCCTCCACATGGCTGTGCCTGGCCAAGCACCTCTGCCTTTCCCCAGTGTGTCTCTAGCCTCAGCACCAAGGTCCCTGACATGGCTTTGGGGTCACTGAAGTCCACACTCTGCATTTTTCTTTTTTCTTTCCCTTCGGGATGGATAAGACTCAGGGGTCTTAGTACGATGGCCTGCTTCTCTGTGCTGGCCCATCGGTACCCTCCCACTGTGGGCCCTCATCCCCGCTGCCTGTTACTCCTGTGTACTGGCTGGGCTTGAGGACTGCCTCTGCCCCACTATGCTGCTGCTCAGCCCCTGGGGGGCACCTCACACAGGCTGCTTCGATTCTGAGGAAGCTGAGCCCAGTGTTCCTTCCTGCTCCACAGAAAGCCCACACCAAGGTTCTGGCTGAACCCTCCTCTGCAGGGCTCCAGCTCCTCAGCTTCCTCAGCCCCAGTACTGAAGACATTGTTGTGGGGTCTCTGGGTGGCCCAGCTCCCGCCAGGCTCCCAAGCCCTGGCTACGCATGGCATTTCCTCATCCCTAGCTTTGTTCCTGGCACAGCACTGGACATCAGTGTACAGAGTCCTCTGGACGTGAACATACCTTCCACGTCGGGCGTGCACTTGGCCTTCACAGAGCCCACGGCCCTGGCCCAGTGTCCACCTGAGCCTCTCCTCCTTGTGCTGAAGGGTCTGAGCTCCCACTCTTGCCAGCAGAGCCCTGGTGGGGATGCCGTCTGCCAAGCAGACCAGAGAGGACCTTCTAGGGAAGAGCTATGTGAGGATGCCTAGCCAGGGCCGAGGGCCCTGCATGGACAGTGGGCCAGGAGCCAGAACAGCTGAAACAGCACTTATTTATTTCCCAGGGAGGAGGTAGAATGGGGGGCCTGGGGAGTCCCACTCCAGTTTTGTGACCAGGCAGCAGACCTCATTTCCAGAAGAGCACATTCCAGAAGAGCAGCCAGCAGGGGTAGAGGCCCAAGGCCAACAGTGGGAAGAGCAGAGCGCCGTAGGTGTAGTGCTCCAGCACGCCCTGGGCCAGCGATGCCAGGAAGAGTTGCCAGCCCTCGGCAAGTGACAGTGGCGCCTCCTGCAGCTCCCGCAACAGGAACAGGCTGCCCAGGAGCGTGGCTGCTGGGCTTGTCAGCACCAGCAGGGCAGCATAGAGGGGCCTGGGTGGAGGGGCAACATTATGGGAGGCTCCATGGTAGGGGCAGGGGATTGAATGAGGGAGGACTTTGGGCGAGGGACACAGGTACTGGGGGAGGTGGGGGGTGACTAGCACTTACCGGGGCCCATGGGGCTTGGTGAGTGCAGCGGCAGGTACCATGGTGGCAGCCAGCAGGAAGCCCAGGGAAAAGTTGGTGAGGGAGATACAGCCAAGCTGTAGTGCTAGGTAGATGAGGGCCACCAGTTTCAGGGCCATCCATCCCCTGTCTGGGGCCTGTGTGCTCATCATCCTGTAAGGCAAGAGGCTCAGAGGCAGGCCACGAGCTACCTACAGGTCTAGGCTGCCCCCCTGCCCAGCTCAATCACTCACCGGTGAGTGTTGTGTGGCAGGGCTAGGCCGGCAGCATAAATTGCCAGCAGTGTCAGCACCACAGCTTCAGCCTCAGCCACTGGGAAGTGTTGGGCGGCCACGTGTTGGCCTAGCACAGGCAGGATGTAGAGGGCCAGGCCCATGGCCTGAGAGATCAGCAGGGGCGCCACGAGTGAGGCCAGCCCCACACCCTACAGGGCATATGGGCACCTTGAGATGATCTCTGGGGCCAGAGGAGCCCCAAGGACCCTCGCCACCATTGCTGCTCCAGCTGAGGCTGAGTGGCAGCAGAAAGCACCACTTATCACCCTAAAAGCCCATCCCCACAACAGAAGGGATCATCACCTGTGCTGGGGGTAGAGGGGGGCTGGGCCCAGGGGATCCCCTGGTCTCCTCAGGGCCCACTCCGGCCTCATGCAGCTGCATCCATAGCTCCAGGGCGTGCCCAAGTCAAGGACCCCAACGAGAGGTGATGGGATCTGCAGGTAGGGAACCCAGGGCTTCCCCCACCCCAACCCCGAAGCTGGATGGAAAACTGTCCTGTCTAGAGTTGAGGGCACCCAGGGCTGGCCTCAAGTAGATAGTGGGGGGCAGAGGATATCTTGAGACCAAGGACCAGGAGCAGGAAGCCAGCAGCGGGCATATAGAGGCCGATGGAGACGAAGCGGGAGAGGGCAGGAAGCAGGTAGAAGAAGAATGACTGGTGCAGGCGCTCCAGGAGATGGTTGAGCTTGCGGAACATGCCCTCCAAAGCCCTGTTGGGTGCACAGCAGGGTCAGAGTCAGCCATGTCTTCCCTGCTCCAGCTAGGCACTGCCCTGAACATGTGGAGGGAACCGGAGGCTACTTACTTGCCCACTGCCACCAAGTCATACTTGTATTGGCGGAAGCTATTGATGCCACGAAGGGTCAGGGCCTCCACCCCATAACGCAGGAAGAGGCCATGGGGGCCATGGGGGCGGCCAGAGGCCTGTCGCAGAACCATGAGCAGCAGTGTCTGAAGGCCCTGCAGCGGCCCATCCAGTGACGTCCAGTCCTGGGGCTGTAGCTTTGGAGGCATGGGGACAGGATCAGATAAACCCCTCACCACAAGCCCTGTGCTCCCAAGGCAGGTGGTCCCACCTTGCCCTGAAGTGTACACAGCAGCCCTCCTTTCTGGCAGAAGGTCTGGAAGAGGTTGAGCAGGTCGAGGTTGGGCAGCTGCCCATTGAGTCCCTCCACAGTCACGTCGAGGCTGGTGACCACATCACTGCTCAGCTCCAGGGCCACAGCTGCCTGAATGGCTCCAGCCCGGCCTTGCAGGGGGGACGACTGCATGCCTGCAGGAGTAAGGAAATGAGCATCAGAGTGGGTGCTGGTGAGGACAGATGACCCTGAGAAGGTCTAGGTCAAAGCAAGAGCACCTACCAGTGACGTTGACATCATGGTAGGCTTCAAGCCAAGCCTCAGTGCCCAAAAGATCATGTTCTGTCACCAGGAAGATGAGATCTTTGGCCCAATAAATCTGCCCTGGAAGTAATAGGTAAGGTCAGCAGGGTGTGAAGTACTGGCCAAACCCTCCCTGGTCAGCAGCTCCTCAGCCTCACCTCGGAAATGGGCAGCGAGTGCCAGCAACAGCCCCACAGCCTGGTTATTGGTAGAGTCGGAGCCACAGGGTACAGTGAGCACCAGGGATTCGGTGCTGGCAGCACGTGGGGCCCGCAGGATGCCATACACATTGGTGCCTGATACCATCTGCATAAAGTATTGGTTAGTGTAGAAGCCTCAGAATAACGCAGGGTAGAAGACCCCCACTTTCTTGGCCCTACAGTGCCCACCAGCAGGGATTTCCCTAACCCCAGATCATCCCTCCCACTGAGTTTTTTACCCCAGACCACCCCTCTAAAATGCTTTTCTCTCCCAGGCACACCCCCTCCCTCAATACATAGCGCTCGTGGGTCTCATCTGGGAAGGGCAGTTTCCGGGAGAAACTCTGAGTGTAGACTTCCAGCCCCACTGACCGCATCGTCCGCTCCAGCCAGGCCACTGGCAGGGCCCTGGAGACACAAAAGGGCCTCTGAGCAGAGCTCCCTGGCTTTGGCCACCACTGCTTTCCCCCGTACTCACTGCTTGGCCGCTCACCCCGATTTCCTGCGGTGGGCAGCGAATTCCCTCGCAAAGCCCCGGGCGCGGTCTCCGCCCACAAACTGCTCCTCCACCATAGTGGAACCCATGGCGTTCTCTGACATGTAAGTGCGCTGGGTCAACGGTGGGAAAGCCAGAGCCAAGAACCAGGCGATGCCCGCCACATAGCTCAGCACGCTGCGAGAGAACAGAGGGGGCCCCCAGCAGCGTTAGCGTCGGCGACCTGGGACGCTGGCCGTGGCATCGCCTCCGCACCTGGGGTCGAACCCCCGGGTCTGAAGGAGCTAGACCCGGCGTCCCGGCATCCGGGACGAGGACCGGAGCGCTGAGCCCCGGACTCGATGCTCTGCGTGATGCACGCGGGCAGGAGGCCCGGGCGCACGCCGGCCCTGGGCTGCGCCAGCCTGACCCTCGGGCCCGCCCTTACCAGAGCGGCGCGTTGAGGCGCAGCACGAGGCGGGCGAGGGCACGCCGGCGCACCGGGTCCGACAGGAGGCCCATGGCGGGTCGGACGGCTCCGGGCCCCGGCTCCCGCCGCCAGGTGCCGCGGCCGAGGGGGCGGTGCTGCTGTCAGACCCGGGGCCCAGGCCCGCCCGCACTTCCGCTCCCAGCAACCCTCGCGCCGCCGCGCAGGCTCCAAGCAGAGTCCCCGCCCCGCGCATGCTCGGGGCTGTGGGGCGCGGGAGCCAGAGGAGCTGGAGCCCGGGTTTCGGAGTCGTTGGGGAGCGGCCTCCGGGAGGGCTGGACCGGCCGTTCACGACGCCAGAAAGGAGCAGAGACGATGCCCGCGCCTTGGATAATAGGGGTAGTGACAAAGCTCTGGCTGGAAGGCTCGCAGGAGCCAGAGAAGACCATGCACAGGGTAGGTGGGTGGAGAACCGGCGGCGGCGATGGGAGCACGGCCACCTGCCCAAGGGGGTTGTGAATGACTGCAGTGTGGGTGCGACGTGGCCCTCTGTGAACTGAGGTTCTGGCGTTAGAATTATTCCTATGAATGCCAGCCATCAAAAACAACAGTGAGAAGGCCGGGCGTGGTGGCGCACGCCTGTAATCCCAGTACTTTGGGAGGCAGAGACCGGAGGATCCGGGTTCGCGGCCAGCCTCAGCTCTCTCTCTCTCTCTACTTAGTGAGGTCCTCCGCAACTTCGTGAGACCCAGTTTCAAAATAAAGTATAAAAAATAGGGCCGGGGGTGTAGCACGGAGGTAGAACGCCCCTGCCCCTGTGTTCAATCCCCGGTACTGCAAAACAAAACAAAACAAAACAAAAAACGACAGTGAGGCTGCCCGGGTGAAGACACCTGGGCTCCGGCCTCAGGACCAAAGACATCAGGGTCAGATATAAGACCCTATAGAGAAGATGCGGATCATATTACGGGTGAAAATGGGCAAGGTACTGGTCCTGGCCAGCCAGGAGGACCCTGGCATAGCACGGGAGCTGGTGGCCAGAAGGTGAATGAAGATGAAGGGGACTTCGCTGAAGTGGGCAGTGGGAAGGGTCTGAGCTGAGGGGAGAACAGGTGAAACAAGGGTCTGTTGTAGTTTTAGGGCCCAAGGTAAGCAGCAGGAAAGGCCCAGGACTTTTAGAAAGCCCAACCCATGGCCCCTGCACCTCTGTGGTAGGTACCCATAACCAGCCATTCTTCCCTGGAACTTGTGCTCAGGTTCTGGATGGGCTCTGGTGAACATGGTAGACTCCTCAGTCTTAGGGTTCTGGTTCACCTTTCCTGGAGCAAGCTGCTCTCCACTCATGGACACCCCACCCTAGCTCCCTCCTCCATTTTCCTTATCCAGATTTGAATCCGGAGGCTACACAGATATGTAGTTCATATGTGTGGGTAGCTCCCTACTCAGAGCAGCACCAGGCAGAGCTCTGCAGGACTGAGCAGTTCTGGAAATGTTTGGAGCCATTTTAGAGCAGGCTGAGATAAACACTGGAATTAACATCTTGGACCAATTTGACCGTGTACATAGTGCCCAGTTGAGTGGGATTTGTCCGCAAGCGGACAAATTCCCCGGGACCTGATGGGATCGTTAGGGTGTGGACTTTGATGTCCTTTCTGTCTACCAGTAATGTTTAATCCTTCCTCTTAGTTTGTCTCATGACCACCTTGCTGCTTTTCATTATCTTGTCCTGTAACAACTTGCTGGCTTCTGTGTTTGATTAACTTTCACAATGCCTTGCTTAAAGTTTCTATAAAAGGTGCTGGCTATAGGATTCAGGAGGGTAGGAGAATTGCCATGTTACCTCCTCCCTGACCCCCCAATTATTAAATATAATTTTCTCCAAACTATTATATCAGATTTCATGTCATTTTTGTGGGAGAAAGACTATTGTCAGGGAGCTACCTTGAGCAGTGACCTTCCATGGCAGGAACCACGGAACAATCTTCAGGAAGCTGTCTGGAGCAACGACCTCCCATGGCAGGAACCATAGAATAATTTTCAGGAGCAGCCTGAATCAGCACCCTTCTGTGGCGGGACTATGGAGCAAGCAGCATCCACTAGAGCCTGCAATATGGAAGTACTCTACTGTGAGGGGTGGAGTGGAGGTGCAGGGCTTTATTTTGGAAATAGAGGGCTGGGTACTCAGTCCCCCAGCAAGATAGAGGCCTCACGCACATGCTGCCGTACCACACGGTCCAGCAGGGTGTGCACATCTCGGGCGGCCTGGGCAGCAGCCTCTAGCACCTGTTCCAAGTGGTCCTCATGCAGCCGGGCGTCCATCTCAAGCAGGGCAATCTGGCCTGAGGCTGGAAGCAGGGCCAGGGCCAGCTGGGGGCCACCAGCTGCTTCTTCCACATGGCTGAGGTCTGCCAGGGCTGTGCCTTCCACAAAGCCAGCTGAGCATGCACACACAAAGTCCCGCATGGGTATCCCAGCATCCAGCACTGCGAGCGTGGCTGCGTTCACACAAGCTGCATAGGTCCCACCGTCTGCCTGCAGTACCTGCAGGGACCCCAGGCATCAGTTTATTAGACTGCCATCCCACCCTCTAGCACCCACTCTCCAGTCCCCTTCCCTCCATGGGTTGAGGACTGCAGCCGGCTCACCTGCACATAGATGTCAATCTGGGAGCGTGGGTGCAGCTGTGTGAGGATGGCTGCCTCAAAGGTCTGGCGTAACTGCAAGCCCATCTCACATGACTTACGGTCTCCATGCGGCCGCCGCTTGCGCTCGCCTGTGCTGAAGGTTGCCGAACTATACTGACAGTTCACCAGGGCCCGGTCAGGCAGGGCTCGAGATCGGGAGCCCCGGATCTGGCAGAGAAAGGACACATGAGCCAGGCCTATCCCTCTCCCCTCATACTTCCCAGTCCTCTGTGGCTCAACCTCCCTCACTACTCTTCCTCCAGTCTGAGAGGGGCAGCTACATTACCTCCAAAACAGCCTGGGGTAGGGCCACTTGGCAGTCTTAAGCCACCCTCACCTGGTGTGCATGTCTCCTTGTTTCTATGCTTGCTCCACTTCCTCCCTTCTCACTCTATGTGGTGGCCACAGTATGTTTACAGACATCAGGTCAGATTTTTGTCTCACCTGCACACTCACATTCTACTTATCAAAGGCTTCTGTTATGTGTGAAATAAAACCCCAAATCTTTCTCTGGTCTATGTAGCCCCGGGTCTTCACCTCCCTGGAAACCCCTCAACTTCATTTGGAATGATCTCCTTTCTCCTCATCAGCAGTCTTTCTGCTTTGCAAAAGTGCCATGCTTGTTTTTACCTGTGTGGCCTTCATCCTCCTGGCTTCTTCAACTTAGAAAGCTGGGTTCCCACACTCATTCGCTAAGTAAACTTTTTTAGGGAGGTTACTGGGGATTGAACCCAGGGGCATTCTATATCTGAGCTACAACCCCAGCCCTTTATTTTGAAACAAGGTCTTGCTAAGTTGATGAGACTAGCCTTGAACCTGCGATAAACCTGCCAAGTACTGGGATTACAGGCGTGCGCCACCGCTTCCGGAAAAAAAAATCTACTTTTTAAATGTCTGCACTGGCCTGGCACCGTTACAGCGCCGAAGACATAGCATTAAAACCAGGTGATTTTATTTAAAGTCTCTGTCCTCAAGGAGTTTATGTTCCAGTAGGGAGACAAACACAAAGATTAAATAAAATTTGAGGTGGCATGTGCAGAAAGGCAAGGAAGCATGTTACAGTGGCCTGGAGAAGCGGTATCCCGACCGTGACGGCAGAGTGAGTAGAGGAGAGACAGCGAGCGGGAGAGAGCCTGGCCCGTTAAAGAGGACTGCGGGGCACAGGAGAGAGGAAGGCAGGGCCCACCCGGGGGTGCACTGTAGGGACCTTAGCGTTTACTACGGCGAGATGCAGCCTTGCGCATCCGCGGCCCCGCGGCTCCCGCGCCGCCCACTCGCCTCGTGCGGCCCGTAGACCACCGCCAGCGCCTTGGTGTTGCCCTGCTCGATGTAAGCAGAGCCGTCGGCCTGCGCGAACACGCCCATCCGCGCCTGGATCTTGCGCAGCTCCCCCGCGCGCCGCCCGTCCACCCGGTAGCCCTGGTCGGACAGGAGCTCCAGCCCCGCCATGCCTCCGGCCCGGCTTTCAACCTCTGGGAGAACACGGTTCCCGGCGGTCCCGGGCTGCCAGGTCTACGGTTTCCGGATGCTCGGCGTCCTTCCGGTCCCGGGAAACTACACTTCCCGGCGGCCCCGGCCTGCTTCCGGCCCTGGGAAACTACGCTTTCCGGGCGTCTTCCGGGCCGGAGAAGGGAAGGCGGGGTGAAAGGCCGGAGGGCGGGATTTCCCGGTCGGGCCCTTGCGCTTATCCGAGTACCCGTGCTTCTCCTTGGCCTTCTGGGCACCTTCCCGGTGCGCGGGCAAGAGGCGGCAAGTCTTTGTTGTCACGGCCGCCGTGCAGGCGTTCGTCCAAGCTGAGACACATCTTCTGTTCTCTTACCGTCTACTTTTAACATTTGTGGAGTTAAAAAAATTGACACGAAGCCGGGCATGGTGGCACACGCTTGTAATCCCAGTACTTGGGAGGCTGAGACAGAAGGATCGCAGGTTCGAGGACAGCCTCAGCAAATAGTGAGACTCATCAACCTAGCGAGACCCTGTTTCCAAGTAAAAATAAATTAGGGCTGGGGGTGTAGCTCGGAGGTAGAATGCCCCTGGGTTCAACCCCCAGTACCACAAAACCTCAGCCTCCCACATACCTGGGGTTACAGGCATGCATCACCGTGCCTGGCTAGACGTGATTTTTCATTGCACATACATTTGATCATTATTTATTTTTGTGGTACTGGGTATTGTGAACCCAGGGCATTCTACCTCCAGGCTATATCCCCAGTCCTTTTTTTTTAAACAGGGTCTAGGTTGCTAAGTCTTCCTAAATTGCTGAGGCTAGTCTTGAGCCTGTGATCCTCCTGTCTCAGCCTTCCAAGTACATGCCTGGCATCAGCCTTTTTTTTTTTTTTTAATGTATATTGAATCTTGGTCTTGCTAAGTTGCCCAGGCTGGCCTCAAACTTACAATCATACTGTTGTGGCTTTATCACAATACTTTCTCAGCATGCCCCATGGTGCCTGACTAGAGTTATTCATTTTTTGTTGGCTACTTGATACCCAGACTTGGCAACTTAGAAAGACCCTGTCTCAAAATAAAAAACGAAGCCAGGTTGCCTGTAATCCTAGTACTTGGGAGGCTGAGACAGGAGGATTGCAGGTTGGTGGCCAGTCTCTGCTACTTAGTGAGGCTCTCTGCAACTTAGTGAGACCCCGTTTCAAAACAAAAAATAAAATAGGGCTGGAAATATAACTCAGAGATAGAATGCCTCTGGGTTCAATCCCCAGTACCACTAAAAAAGTGGGGGCTGGGGTTGTTGCTGAGTGGTAGAACACTGTTGGGTTCAATCCCCAGTACACACACACACACACAACCACACACACACACACACACACAAGAAGACAAATTGGGCTGGGCGTGGTGGCACAAGCTTGTAATCCCAGTACTTTGGGAGGCAGAGACTGGAGGATCCGGGTTCGCGGCCAGCCTCAGCTGTCTCTATCTCTCTCTTTCTCTCTCTCTCTCTCTCTCTCTCTCTCTCTCTCTCTACTTAGTGAGGCCCTCCGCAACTTTGTGAGACCCAGTTTCAAAATAAAGTATAAAAAAAAGTAGGGCCAGGGGTGTAGCACGGAGGTAGAACGCCCCTGCA